>OY754983.1:14378918-14487775 GCA_963576475.1 Molanna angustata
TTTATTTAAGTTCTGGCCACACTTTTTTTCCATGGCAACATTTAGGTAAAACTTCACCTTGGTCGCCTTCCCTGGAGTCTTGAGTGAGAGTATTTGCGATTCGCCCGATCCAAGGCGCATGATAACCTTGGCACCGGAGTACGCAGTCATGCCGGGTCCAAGCACACCGTGGGGCTGAAGCCAGCTAACCCTGGAACATCGTCAAATCAATAAAGAAAATATTAATATACAATGAACAACGTACTTAAAATCTATTTTCATCCAATCAAAAGGCCCCCCTCTACTCGCATACATAAATAAATAAATATGAAATGCTGCAGGGCTACTCATGGAGGTAATTAAAATAAGTTATTCA
Source organism: Molanna angustata (assembly GCA_963576475.1). Taxonomy (NCBI): domain Eukaryota; kingdom Metazoa; phylum Arthropoda; class Insecta; order Trichoptera; family Molannidae; genus Molanna; species Molanna angustata. The sequence continues at coordinate 14,379,274 of OY754983.1, forward strand.
ATAAGTCAAAAACAATAATGCCTACCTGAACATATTATTCGGTACGGATACAGCTATCGTAAAGTTGGCAGGCATATACACATCCATTACTTGGGCCACTTCTGCTGTATGACGAGAGTCCGCAACTGGATTGTAGACATGAAGAGACAGAAGAGCCAACGAAGAGGTTCTAGAAACATCATAAATTGTAAATCGAATATTTTTAATTGCATAGGTATACGCAATTCAGGTGACATCTGTGCGAGACACCTTCACCTAATTCATAAGGACTGTTGCTTTCATTGTTTACAAATAAACTTATTTCTCAATAGATGGCGTTACAAAAAAGGTTTCTTCGTTACTTCATAGATGGCAATAGTATAATTCCTTATTTTCAGGTGAATTGTTACACATTATTCAAATATATAGAACTGTCAAAAAAATTATATTGATAAGGGAACTCAATAAGAAGGCATAATTGATGAACGTTGTGCAAGTGCATAAAGTGATCACATAAACCAGCCGATGACAGGTCGTAAGCCCTGTAGGTGTCTTGAGTTCCTGGTTTTTCTATAATATCCCAACTTTGTCATTAAAAATATCATAAATTGTATTTATAACTGGTTCCAATAATGTGGACATGGAACTACGAAAGATCCTTGCCATGACTTAGGGTCCATTGTGAGCGAACTTGTCACAAAAAAACGTGAAATCCCATAGCTTATTATTCTATGACATGTTATTTGGTATCACATTTTTTTTGTGACAAGTCATATCACAATTAGCTCATAGCAGACCAACGTACATATTAGGATTGAGCAGAAAAATAACAGGTTTAGTACTTGAGCGGAAAAGTTGCTTGATACCTGAAGTGAATATAAAAAAATCTAGAATTTAATAATAATAAAAACTAGTGGGTTGTGGCCTACGCTATACTCCTCACTACCAAGTCACTTCACAAAGTATTCAAATATTGTATGGAAAATTTTCAGCGTATTATTTTTGATTTGAATATTTTATTATGAAAACTTATCAATGCCATTGTATGAAAGTGATGTGTCTTTTTACCAATTTGAAAATAAAAAAATCAAATTTTAAGTTTCCTGAGTTTAGGGTCACTTTGAAATATTTGACAGTTCAAAAAATTGAGCAGAACTATTCAGATATCCTTCCAATTCTAATGGGGTATAAATGAGTATTAGATATACAAATTTGCAAAATTTGAATAGAATGGAATGAGTACTTTAGTCTATAATCGATAAAGTAAAATAAACACGCCGTACATAGTACACAGCACACACACAGATACATTGTGATGAAACTTTCAGAAAACAATCTCAGCATGACACTAGTTGACTATATGCAATAAAAAAATAGCTTTAAAAGTTACGAAATCATAACTTTCCATTACTTTGGGTTAGTGAGGAGTAAAACTAGTGGACCTGTCGGGCATTGTCCTGCCCGAACGTTGGCTAGCATGCTATTCTTGGAGGAGTTAATATGATGCTACATATTAGCTGGTTTAACAAACGTTTTTGAGCAAACAGTGTAATTTTGGGGTTATAAATGCATAATATATAAAGATAAATAATTAAAATCCTGTTTCGCATTTTACTGAATATCTCAAAGGTTATACTGTTTGCATAATACCAGGCGTACATTTTTTATCTTTTTTTTCATATTATAAATTTCCACTGTAACGATATTTCATTCGAATTGCGAATCTAAACCATCCAGTGATCCGCTCAAACACACACAATTTTTTTATCAAAATTGGTACATATTGAAATGTCAAATCGCGTCGGGAATTGTTTTGTTGACATAATATTGTGAGATATTGTGTGATAGTAGTAAGTGCGAGTGAGACAGCGAGATTTTAAGAAATGTAAAGAAATCTTTAGGGCTTAGGTCAGGACTGTATGGAGGATGGTCAAGAATTTCTTCGTTTTCCTGCTTCAAATAATGAATTGTTTGACGAGCGCTGTGTGAGCTTGCGTTATCATGGTGTAGGATGATGCGTCGCTTTGGGTTAGATTTCCGAAGTTCGACGATGACTTGTGGTAAACAAACTGTCGTATACCACTCTGCAATAACCGTTCTACGATCTTCAAGTGCAATCGTCGCAACATGACCGGTTTTCGCAACGAACGTGGCCACCATCTTCTTTGAAGCGCTTCGAGAGTGAACAACTTTAGTTGGCTTTGGCTCGTCTTGGAAGACCCAGACTGTAAATTGTTGTTTGGAATCAGGATCGTAGGCATAGATCCAAGATTCGTCATCACTGATGTTGTAGACGCGATTTGACTTTCCTCGGTTGAACCTTAGAAGAGTTTTCTTACATGAGAAGAGTTTTTTTTACGAGATTTGTCACTGAGACTGGTATGTCCACGCTGGAATTCTAAGTACCACCGTTCGACAGTCAGCAGAGATGGGGCTTCATCATGGAACATAGGCCTCTTTTAAAGTTGTAGAAAATTATTGAACGGACATTTTCCTTTGTAAGATTAATTTTTGTACGTGACCTGACAGATACAAAACGAAGCAATGACTAAAAAATAGCATTTATCCTAATACTTTCAATTGTTTTGAAATTCTAAATTCAAACAAATTAGAATATCAAACAGTTCCAAATTCAAAGGTCCAGTGAAATATGTAAACGAAAGAACTTAATAGACATGCCTAGTATCTTCCAATGCCCCAACGCCCCAACATGACACAATGACCAAACAATAGCATTAATCCTTAAACTTTCATTTGTTTTGAAATTCTAAATTCAAACAAATTTGAATATCAAACAGTTCCAAATCCAATGGTGCCGTGAAATATGTAAACGACAGAACTTAATAGGCATGTCTTCCAATGCCCCAACGCCCCAACAGAGAGCTTACAAATCTGTCGTCGGCTGGTTTATGTGATAACTTTACGCGCTAGCAAACAGCAGGAAAAGCATTGGGAATATGAACTAATAAAATAATGGTGATTTTACCTAAAATGTACGTCATTGTTTCTTAGAATCTCTTCAGCCTTCATACCATGGGTTAGATTTCCCCTCATGGAGGTGAGTGTTCCCAGCATTGTGTCTGTGTGGACTGGCATACCTATAAATTAAAGAATGCGTTTTCAAGAGTGCTGCTACTACGCCCAAACATATCGCATTAGAAATACTTTAAAATCAAACTACTCAAATATTTATTAACAGTGAGTTTTGAATATATATATAGGTACCTATAATATATTTAGTGAACAGTCGTCACATAATTTTAAAATTAAGTATAATTTTCTGAAAAAAATTATAAATAGCCTAATATTTTTACTCCTCACTAACCAAAGGGGATATAGTGAAGAGTTGTGATTTCGCAATTTTTAAGACTATTTTTTTATTGCAGATTATCAACTAGTATCATGCTAAGATTGTATTCTAAAAGTTTCATCACAATGTATTTGTGTGTGTGTGTGTGCTATGTACCATATGCTATATACGGCGTGTTTATTTTACTTTATTGATTATATACTAAAGTACTAATTCGAATCCTTTCAAATTTTGCAAATATGTATATATAATTCTCGCTAAGACCTCATTATATTTTGAAGGGTATCTGAATAGTGCTTCACATTTTTTTTTGAACTATTAAATATTTAAAAGTGACCCCAAGCTCAGGAAACATAAAAATTGATTTTTTTATTTTCAAATTGGAAAAAAGGCACATCACTTTCATAAAATGACATTAAAGAGTATTCAAGTTTTCATAATAAAATATTTAAGTAAAACTAATGTAACAAACTCATCCAACTGTCGATTTATTCAGGAGAACTTTGTTCTCTTAACATATCGACAATGTTTCAAGCCAGAATACGCGAGAATTGTATGGAGAGGTCTACTTTTTTCACGGCTTTTCCAACTTTGTAGTCAAAAAACACCAACTTAGAGGCTTCGCAGCATATATGTTCGATAGACGGATTTACTCAGAATTCGGAGTAGAACATTTCGTGTGTCTGTGTGTCTGTGTGTGTGTCTGTGTGTCTGTGTGTGTGTGTGTGTGTCCGTCCCCCCCTTATAACTTTTGATCCGCTCCATTTACAGAGCCCAAAATTTCAGAATATATACACAGTTATAGGCCTACAAAACTTTTTTACTCAAAATTTTGAATTTTTGTTTCAGTCAGGAGTTATCAACTTTTGAATTTTTATTTTATTTTTCCATATATCTCAGAAACCATAAAAGTTAGAACGCTGAAAATTGGTACAAACATAGACAAATACAAAATCTCAAATCAGTTTTTTCAAAAAAATTCCAGGGTTTCTCAAACATTTTTTATTAAGAAAAATATTTTTTTTATGATAAATTTATGAGTTTAACTGCCTATATTTCCAAAACTTTTACAATTATCGAAAAAAGCCGAAACACCCCAACTAGATTATTTAATTTTCTATAAAAAATATTAACATTGTAGTAGAAGATCTCAATTTTTTTTTAACAATTTTTTTAAAAATTGAATTTAGTGACGACATCGCTTCATACATTTTGTATGGCAGTCGCCTATACACAATATGTAAGAAGACTTAATAGTTTGATACTTCATCTCCAAACATACATACATACCATCATGCTATTTGCATATTCTGGGTAGGAAAAAGGATCTTCCTCCATACTATCCTATCTTGACATACATACCTACATATGTTGTATAGAAAACAAAATATCTGAAAATATTCAATAATTTGTATCTATGGGTTTATAGTTTGGTACATATTCTTCAACTATACATACTATCGCTATCGACAGTTGGATCTCATGTGTTACATGCAACTAGTTTCATAAAAATGCTGAATATTTTCCATCAATTTCATTTTATGAAAGTGATGTGCTTTTTTAATAATTCGAAAATAAAAGTAAAAAAATTCAAGTTTCCTGAGCTCGGAGACACTTTAAAATATTTGATAGTTAAAAAAATTAAGAGGCACTATTAAGATATCCTTCAAAATCTAATGGGGTTTAAGTGAGTATTAGATATACAAATTTACAAAATTTGTATTGTATTGTATTGTATATATTTTATTTAGATGTAAAAAAAATACAATTTCTTACATCTAGTATAAACAAAAATAAAAACAAATAATAAAAAAAAAACAAATCAACATCGGATGACTAAATGAACACACAAAAAAGACACGTACCTATCAATAACAATAAAACACAAACAGGAAAACATACCACCACAATATAATACATCAAAGAACATGGAAAATAAAAAACAATAATATAATAATATAATATCAAAACAAGCAAAGCAGATTATATTAAAATAAAACAATTTGTTTTAGATTCTACGTGTATTTATAAGTTCGTCGATAGCTATTTCGCCTTGCTAGGGCATCTTCAAGACTATGACGGCGTGGAGTTTCTGTCGGGTTATATAGGTAGAGGGTTGAGCTTACAATTTTTTTGATTGGTCAGTATCTATAAACAGAGTATTAAACAATGGCAGTGGGTGGAGACTATAGTTAGACTTGACAATTGACTGACCAATCCCTAAATATGTTTGTATACAGGTAGTTATATTTGTTTATTGATATAGTTCTAAGAATTTTATTTTATTAGTGGGTTATTTTCTAGGTATAATGTTTGTTTATTTGTGGATATTACAATATAATATGTATTTTGCGGTACAGCTAGATAGAGGTAGTTATATTGATGTTAGTTATATTGATAGTAGTATATTGATGTTAGTAGTGTTAGTTGATGTTAGGTAGTTAGAAGATGCCCTAGCAAGGCGAAATAGCTAGGGTTATTTTCTAGGTATAATGTTTGTTTATTTGTGGATATTACAATATAATATGTATTTTGCGGTACAGCTAGATAGAGGTAGTTATATTGATGGTAGTTATATTGATAGTAGTATATTGATGTTAGTAGTGTTAGTTGATGTTAGGTAGTTAGAAGATGCCCTAGCAAGGCGAAATAGCTATCGACGAACTTATAAATACACGTAGAATCTAAAACAAATTGTTTTATTTTAATATAATTTAAAATGGAATTCTACTACGTAAATTATCCACAAGTACTTAAGCAAAGCAGATATTATAGAATCTTAGAACATAATATATAAACAATAGAAACACACGATTTTTAAAAAAACTTATGTTTTATGTATTCAGCACCTAAGTGACGAAAAACGGGAAGACTAGACGCCTCCTTTACACATTCAGGCAACTCATTATAAAGTTGTAAGCCTTTGTAGTACACACTATTTTGTGTACCTGCCAGGTTTGTCTGCGGCAGTCTAAAGTCCCGCCTACTTCTCGTCGGGTATGCGTGAACTTCAAAATTATACATAATATTTTTTTGTAAATAAGGTGGTAAAAATCTATTTTTTAATTTGTAAATAAAAATTAGCACATTCAGAATTATTTGTTGTTTCACTGTCAAAATTTTCAACTGCTCAAGCATATATTTAATACGGGTAAATCTATTGCATTTTAATATTGTCCGCATTGCTCTGTTTTGAATTATCTGTAGTTTGTTAATTTTCATCTACATTGCTCATAAATAATACACTTGAGCAGTAGTTAATGTGCGGAATAACAATGCTATTATACACTAATTTAGATATTTTTAAATCAAGTTATTTCTTATCCTTCCTAGGAATCCCACCTTCTTCGCGATTTGAATGAGTACTTTAGTCTATAATCGATAAATTAAAATAAACACGCCATACATAGAACACAGAACACACAGATACATTGTAATGAAATTTTCAGAATACAATCTCAGCATAATACTAGTTGACTATCTGCAATAAAAAAATAGCTTTAAAAATTACGAAATCATAACTTCCCAATACTTTGGGTTAGTGAGGAGTAAAAATAGCGGACTTGTCAGGCATTGTCCTGCCCGAACGTTGGCTAGCATGCTATTATCTGGTTTAACAAACGTTTTTGAGCAAAATCCACATGGGGTAGTGAGGAGAAAAAATGTTTGGGAAATCTTGCGTGATTGATTTCTGCACGAGGGACCAAAATTTGTATCTACGCCATACATGTTATAAGATAACAAAATGATACATTACCCAAATCGGATGGAAGAATGCTGTTCAGTAATACAGGATATAGTAGAATTTGCTGGTTCACGTGACTCTCCACCTCCAAGAAGCTGTTTATAGTCTTCAAAACTACAATTCAATAAAAAAAAAACAATCTATTTATTTTTTTGTTAATAAAAAATGAATAAGTATGTCCTTGTTTAACAAGTACATATATGTACATCTTCATACATTCCCTAAATTGAGCATAAATATTGTGCTATAGGTGAACGAAATCGATCGAGGCAGGATTCGAACTCACGACCACTGGATTTCTAGCCCAGCACGCTAACCGCTCTGCCATTGACCCATCTCAATATTTACTTTCAATAAATTAAAAAAATTATGATTTAAAAGCAAGTCTGGACTCTGGGGCAACGTATAATGGCCATTTTGACGTTTCAACCCCCAAGATGTTGCGTAATTAATGACAGCTAATAGTGGAGGAACAAATGTACCTATACAACATTTTGTCGTATATGCGCGGCGCGTACATAATGAATTTTATCAAGGCGTGTTGCATCACGTGCGACGTGCCCAGCGCGACGTCTTCATTTCGGTCGCGTGCAGTTTCTGTACGTGCTTTATTTGATGAGATAACAGTCAGCTGTAACATTTGTAAAACCGGCCAGATGACCCATCCAAAAGAGATCTGCATCTCATCTCTTAGGCCTGACTTAACAATATTCTCTCTTTCATTAAAAATACTTATTTATGTGGAGCTGACTATTCCATGGGACACAAATATTACAAAAGACCACCAATACAAACTTAACAAGTACAAGGAACTGGTAGATAGAACAGTTCAAAATGGCTTTAGCACAAATATATATGCTGTAGAGATGGGGGCAATTTTGGGGAGGAATTTTGAATAATATTTATGAGAAGGCCACATCCAATATACAACTTCATGAACCATCCAAGAAATTTTACATTAGAAGAGGTGTCCGACAGGGTGACACTATTTCTCCCAAACTATTTACATTGGCCCTCGAAGATGTCTTCAAAACTCTGGATTGGTCTAAAAAAGGTATAAATATAAACGGCGAGTATCTCAGCAATCTACGGTTCGCAGATGATATTGTCATATTTGCCAAGGATGAGGAGGAATTGAAAACTATGCTGACAGAAATAAATTCAGCCTGTGTGAACATTGGATTGAAGAGGAACATCTCCAAGACCAAAATGATGAGTAACGCAGAAGAGTCCTTCCCCATCATAATATATGGAGTGCAAATTGAAAGAGTAGACATATCTAGGCCATACCGTGATGCTTGCCAAAGTAAATCAAGAGAAGACGTGGCCTTGCCTGGGCAGCTTTTGGGAAATTATCATACATTCTGGAATCCCGTAAATACTCCCATTATTTGAAAAAGAAGCTATTTGATGCATGTATTCTCCCAGTGCTTACTTATGGAATGGAAACATCGGTCCTAACAAAAAGAATAATGCACAAGCTGTTAGTGACACAGAGAGCTATGGAGAGAAAGTTGCTGGGTATTTCAATAAGGGACAGAATTCAGAATGTCATGATAAGACAAAGAACCAAAGTGGCCGATGTAGCGAAAAGGGTCGCTGGCCTTAAGTGGAGCTGGGCTGGGCATATTGCCAGATGCCAGGATTCACAATGGACCAAAAAGATCTTAGAATGGCGACCGAGAACAAGCCGAAGAGGTGTTGGCAGACCCCAGGCAAGGTGGTCTGATGACATCAAGAAATGTGCCGGAGGGAGATGGATGCAGTGTGCCCAAGACAGGGAGTTGTGGAGGATCAAAGGGCAGGCCTATGTCTAAGAATGGATGAAAACTGGCTGAAGAAGAAGAAGAGATGGGGGCGAGAGGCCTGCCTGCAAAATCTTTATATTCCTACTTTAAGGACCTAGGTCTCCCTAAGGATAAAATAAAAGAACTTCTGTGCGTCCTATTGGATTTGGTTGCGCAAGGGAGTACAGTATCAGTCGGAGGTTGGTGGGTGAGTTAATGAGTTAGTGTGTGTTAGTGAGCGTGACAAGAGTCAAAAAAGGGGCCCCTTAATCCCGCATACATGGTCGCAAGCCCATGTGGCTCACTTATTTCGGCTGGTACTCTGGTCGCTTGTGCTCGTGGGCCTGGATTCGTGAATCCAGTGAAATCACGACTGCCTTTCTCTTTTGTATCTTATAAGAAGGAAGAATACAAGTATCTCAAAACGACCTTACATGTCCCGTCTGTCCATTTGTCGAACGACGTCTGGTTGACGTGCGCCGCCATGATCGTCTTCCCCTGGTGCTTCAGCAGAAGCTCCAGGTGCAGGAGGGTGGGGATCCTGACGGAGGCGTGTGCCTCCTTCAGCACCCCCACCAGCCTGTCCAGATGCAGATAGTCCCCTTCCATGCGACGCAGCTTGTTGAGGAGGCTGCCGGCTAGACCTTGCACTTTGAGGTATACCTTAAACCAGAACCAGATTTAGATGAAGAAATGAATAATTACTCAAATTGATTTATATTTTAAAGAATGCAATTATAATTTGTCGGGCAGGTGCCTGTGCAAATTAAAATGTTTGTTTAAAGAATGTAATTTATTATAATGTGTCGGACAGGTGCCTGTGCAAATTAAAATGTTTGTTTAAAGAATGTAATTTATTATAATGTGTCGGGCAGGTGCTTGTGCAAATTAAAATGTTTGTTTAAAGAATGTAATTTATTATAATGTGTCGGGCAGGTGCCTGTGCAAATTAAAATGTTTGTTTAAAGAATGTAATTTATTATAATGTGTCGGGCAGGTGCTTGTGCAAATTAAAATGTTTGTTTAAAGAATGTAATTTATTATAATGTGCCGGGCAGGTGCCTGTGCAAATTAAAATGTTTGTTTAAAGAATGTAATTTATTATAATGTGTCGGGCAGGTGCCTGTGCAAATTAAAATGTTTGATGAAAATGTAACTTATTTAAATAAGTATACATAATTATAAAATCAATTAAATCAGAGCATTAAATATAATAGATTCTTCGACACTGGTAGCATCTAACACATGAAATCCAAATGTCGATGGCGATAGTAAATACAGTTGAAGACTACGTACCAAACCCTTATATCTAAATTATTAAATATTTTAAGATATCATGATTTCTATACAAAACATGTATGTCAGGATAAGAAAGTGTGGAGGTCAGTCCTTTTTACCTATCACAATAATGAAAAAGCTATGAATGCAACAGGTATGTATGAAGATTAAGTATCAAAATATTAAGACTCCCCGTAGATATTATGTATATTCTATGTAACTTTTAGAAGAAATCTTAAAAAATAGTTTGAGAAATCCTGAAGCTTTTTTATAAAATAATATTTACGGTAGTTGTTTAAGGAAAATGTAAGAAAAAGGTAAGGTCCAGTACTGCGAGAATACTGATTACAAAATCTCAACTTCTTCTTCTATTTTTTTTCAAATAACTCCCGGAATACGACCCTTAGATATATTCTATTTGTCTATATTTATACAAATTTTCAGCGTTTTTCAGCGTTTAATGGTTTGAAAGATATGTGAAAAAATAAAGTGAAAATTCAAAAGATGATAACCCCTGACTGGAAAAAAACTCAAAATTGTGAGTTAAAATGTTTTGTAAGCCTAAAATTTTCTATGTTTTATGAAAATTTGGGCTCAGTGCATCAAGCGGTTTAAAAATTATAAGGAGGAACACACATAGGTACATATGTAAATATATGTTACGAAACCTCTAAGTTGGTGTCATGAGTAGCCCCCTGGCCATACAAAATCTCGCGGATGTTAAGAGAAAAAATATATTTTCTTTAATAAATCGACATAGTTTGTTGGATTAATTAAAAAAGGGGAACACACATACATACATAACTATATGTTGCGAAACCTCTAAGTTGGTGTTTTTTTAATTTCAAAGTAGAAAAAAAACATGAAAAATATAAACCTGGCCATACAAAATCTCGCGGATGTTAAGAAAATATATTTTTTTTAGTAAATTAACAGTTGGGTTAAATAAAAAAAAATACTTTACATTAAATTAAATAAAATACTCTCTCAGTAGAAGTCATTTATTTATTTAATGTAGCTTCTCGGGCAACTAATAGGTGCTTTGTCAAATAAATATACATGTTATTATTTAACAGGGTTATGTGTATCTCCGTCTCTCCCAACACCAACATCAAAAAAGACTTAGGAAGAGAAACACTTTAGGAATACACATTACTAGAAGTTGCACGCGAACAAGTGCCGAATTTAGAAAGTGATATTACGAGTAAAATAAAATTTATTTACGGCAAAGTCGTAGACGACGAGTCCGGCATTTTGCGCCACAACCGTGAAGTAGAAGACGTTGGGCAGTCCCGTGGTGGGGTCGGCCACGGCGAAGGTCTGCATCATCAGTCCCATGTCCCTGCCAACGTCGGATGCGTCCACCAGATAGTTGCCAGTTGCCCAGTAACGTGACCCGGGACTCTTCACCACCTTTGTGAGGTACGACGCTAGCTTGGCGCTGAAAATATTATATACCGAATAACAAAAAAAAAACGATTGGGTTTTGGTCAACGCTATAGGTACTCATCACTACCTCTCATAAGGTCACTCTACAAAGTATTCAAATTTTGTATCGAAAATTTTCTGCATTTTCATGAAATGAGACTATTAAATTATTTCTGACCAAAATATGGGTGCAAGAGATGGAGTGAATAGCAGGTGTCGCCCCAGAAAGCGATAGCATGACCATGTGAATGATCATGCTATCGGTGGAGACACCGTTTTATAATGCTAAAAATTAAAGGGGCGACTGCTGCCAACGTACCTATTTTTCAATTTGATATACCATCATTATTTCCTACCAAATACTTTTGAAAAAATAATTTAGATAGTTTGGGTATTAATAAAGAAAAATATATCTTTACTTTTTGATAATGTTCTGTATAAATTCTTGTAGAAAAATAATGGCATACCCCGATTTTCAACGTTTATCTTATATTTTTAATAACATATAAGGCGTAATTCAACATATTTTTTTTTAAATTGAAGGAGACAAACATATCTAGAAAAATATGATGTGACGTTGCATTAATGCTTCAGGTTTAGTAAATAAACCTAAAAAACATTTATTTTCCATTCAGCGCCATTGCGAAATAAAAGTTTTTTTGGTTTATTAACTTAACCTGATGCATTAATGCAACGTTACATCATATTTTTGGTCATCTCGCTGCCAATTTTCACCATGCATTTTGTATTGCTCATTGTGGATTTAACCAACCTTATGAATTTTGTTGGGATCTTAAATTCTACTAGGATGCCATAGAGCTTTTCTCTGCTTATGCTGTCGTAAGTCGGATGCCATAGAGCTTTTCTCTGCTTATGCTGTCGTAAGTAGGATGCCATAGAGCTTTTCTCTGCTTATGCTGTCGTAAGAGCTTTTCTCTGCCGCTTATTATGTATAATGTAACTATGTATCGTTGCCAAATAAATAAATTTATATTCTCTAATTTTTTGACTGCTACTTATTGGTGGAATTCCTTTATTAATTACCTATATAAAATTACTTAAAAATAAGTTAAAACACATATTTTTAACTTTTTTCCACTAATTTAAAAATATTGACCACTAACGCGTTGACGCGCCGAACAAAAGTCGCCGATATCATGGATCGGATCGCAAAATTGAAATGGCAATGGGCAGGACACATGGGCAGGCAGCCAAATACAAGATGGACTCCCAAAGTCTTAAAGTGGAGGCCATGGGAAAACAAAGGGGGTGTCGGTCGGCCAGAGAAGAGATGGGCCGACGATATTGTTGCGGTCGCCGGAAAGAAATGGATTGAAGCGGCACAGGATAGAGGAAAATGGAGACAGATGGAAGAGGCCTACATCCAGCAGTGGAGGGAAGGCTAGGAAGAAGAAGAAGAAGACGCGTTGAAAGTCTCCATTCAGTAGATGCTCTTTGAGCGAAACGCGTCAGTGGCCAATATATTTAAATTAGTGGAAAAAAGTTAAAAATTTGTGTTTTTACTTATTTTTAAGTTATTTTATATAATTAATAAGTTAATAAATGATGAAAAAAAATGGTAAAAAAACATCGTCTTTGGACCCTAACAGACGATGATTGCCTCTCGTGTGAATGCGACTTGCCACAGACCACAGGCCATCATAGAGACTGTCCTTCTTGCTCTGCTCATTCGATGTCCTTCTACGCAGGAGCAGTCGACGTTGCCTAAATGTCTAATTGCTGCTGACACGAGAAAGTATTATTTAAAATGAAGTTGACTAATAGTTTTGACACTTACAGATGTTTATAACAATCAAAGGTCGTGTGTTCCAGACTCTTGAGGGTGGTGTAAAAGAAGTGCTTGAGGTGGGCGCTGTGCTGTGCGGCCACGTGCCAGTGGAGCGACAGCAAGCGGTGGGTGGAAGGCTCAGCCATCAGCAACATAGTCAAGGCGGCCACCTTCATCTCGAGGGGCTCACCGCTGTTCTGGAGTATGGGCCAATATAGATTGTGCATCTGGAAAGTCAAAGGAAAAGCAATATTAACGGGGGGTTGTCGGCAAACGGAGAGCTGAAAGAGAAGATTTTTAAGAAGAGAAATAGATTTTTTTTATTTATTTATTATTGACAATACAATACTATCTGCGGTATTTGTTTCATATTTTATATACTTATTTAGTTATATGTACCTATAATTTATTATTATTATTGTATGAAGCTATTTAGTTTTTTACAAGTGTATTCTGTTATTGTTTAATTAAGGTTATAATAAAAAAACCATTTACATATCCAACAGTTCAATATTATTTCAGTTATACACAAAACAACAGTTCAGTTATATATCAAAATTATTTCTATGCATTTTCATAAAGATAAAAAAATTCATATTACACCGCAACACAATTACGAGACGACACGCAGGAATTTTCTCATGACTCCAAAGACAAACACGACATTCGGACAAAGACATTACTATTATTTAGCTACAAAAATTTTTAACAAGATAAAAAGTGAAATAACGGACATACAGTTGATGAATAATTTGAAATACAAGAAAACAATAGAAACATGGATTATAAACAAGGGCATTATATACTTCGGAATGTGAAAACCTCAGTAATGTAAAGTGAGGTTATAAATATTGTTATGTACATCTCCGTACTATAAAATGAGGTTATGAATATACATTATGTATTTGAAAGATATATATGTACCTACTCTAATGGCATTTTTTAAATGATAACTAATTTATGTGTCAAAATTCAAAATGGACCAAGATTATTCTTTGAAAAGTCTTTCTACAAACTTCTCAATATCCAACTCAAATAAAATAATAAATTATTAGTAGGAGATTCTGTATCTCCGATTTTTTTGGTGAATGTATTCGTTAATATAATAATGTTAATGCAAAGTTAATATACCTGGTAATGGACAATAAATAAATAAATAAATAAATATCGTTTACTCGGTAAAGAACATATGTTTAATACTTTAAAAGGACAATATCTGGCGATCATTTTTAAGTTCCCTGAGTGTGAGATGCCTCCCAGATAGCTCTTTTCTCTGACACAGCTCTATTGTGGTGCCAGGTTATTCAAAGCATTAAACACCGTCAAACAAATTTTGTAGTCACCGCCATCGAGCTTGATGGCGGAGGACATGCGGGCATGTAATGTCTTTATGGATGATGCTCAGGATAGAACGAAGTGGAGGAGCGCAGTAAGGATAGCTGACACCGCTACCATGTGGGATACAAATAAGGAGAGAGAGGGGGTGGGAGAGAGAAAGAGAGAGGGGCGGGGGAAGGAAAAGAGAGAGGGAGAGAGATTTTATCATTTTCTGGTGTCCACACCCGCACACCTGTCGCTGTGTGATATGCCGTGATAGCGTATGGTATTTTTAAGTTTGTTAAACCAGCTAATAACAGGCAAGCCAACTTTCGTGTAGGACAACGTCTGTCGGGTCCGCTAGTTTACATATAAATTCATAACATTATTTTTGTACTAAAGATATTTTGAGTGTAGAAACAACATTAAAGACCTGTTGCGGGTAAAGGTGCGCCAGGGGCATCGTGGCCCAAACGGCCAGGAACCTCTCGTGCTGCGAGTGTCCCAGGCGTCCCCCTATCACAGGGGCCAGGTAGCTGTGGACCTGCTGCAGCTGTAGGTTGGACAGACCCATCAGCCAGGCGAGGCGGTCGGAATAGTCCGGACTTTCTACAACACACAACAATACATACAGAATAAATTAGATCAAAATTACATACATCCCAACATACGCCATTGTATCCAGAGCTGATACGGTCGGTACCAAACAACCTCTGCGCACCAGCGAAATTAAAATACTGCGATGCATAGCTGGCAAAAGAACTAACTATGTCCAAAATTCATTCATCCAAAAGAGTACGTTACATTTGTAATGTTTTTTTTAAGAATGTTGATATTTTTAGACATACTAAAATAAAATATATAAATGCCATCTCTGAGACCCTTAGAGGTCTACGGTAGCTGATTCCTGCTTTGTCCTTTTTGACTGCGAGTGCCACAACCTTCCTTTCTCTCTTTTTGTCCTTTTTATTCTGAATTTTGAGTACCTACTAAATTCTAAATAGCAATTTGTTTTACACTGTGCAGCTTAAAAAGATAATATAGGTAATATCCGCAAACAAAATTGGTCTATGAAATATTGTTAAAATTGAATTTGTTGTAATATTTGTTTGTATGACTGTATGTTTGTTAGGTTTAATTAAAATAAAATAAAAAAGTCTTCGTGATAGAGTCAAAAACACAGAGATCCGAAGAATCTGCGAATCTGAGGACATCGCAAGTTGGGGGCAACAAAGAAGAAGGTATTGGAACGAACACTCCAGCCGCATGTCCGAAGATAGGATCCCAAAGATAGCCCGAGACAACGTACCGGAGGGGTCTAGACCACGAGGACGTCCACCAAAAAGATAGCGAGATATATGGCAGTCCACATCACAGGAGGCTGAAAATGCAGCTTAAAACAGGCCCTGGGCCTAATGAAATAACAAGAAAAAGAAGAGGAAGAAGATTACATAATACGAGGTATGAATAGGATAGAAACGCCAATAAGCCAATATTTTATTATAAGTAGAGGTATAAAGGAAATTTATTATAATTTAACAAGTTAGTTAGCTTGTCATAAAGTGGAAGATCGAGAGGTGTAGACGGGTCAGAACACTGATTTTTTTAATGGTAAAAAAATTTCATGCTAATATTAACCGTACTATAGTGACTATAAAACATTTGCGGTCTTACTTATTAAATTTCGTTAATAGCTTACTTAACGCGCAACTAGATAAGCACAACTAAAATAATTAAGTTCGGTATTAAAAAATCTTACTCATAAACGTATACTAAGATATGACTATTAAGCGGCCTAGAGACGACAAACTTGGTTGACAACAATGTTTGTCAACATTGTTGACAACAATGTTGAATACCGAACGGGAGGTTGACAACCAAGTTGATCAACATCATTTCCGATGATGTTTCTATTGAATCAACAAGTTGGTGCGTGAATCTTTTGCTTCTTTTAAAGTGAATTTATAATTTAATTTATTATTTCAGACTTTATTTTCCACAAAATCTCGAAAGTTTTCGAAAAAATCCACCCAACTTGGAATATTTGGTATACTGGACATATTTCAAGATATATTCTTAGGTTATTTTCAAATTAAAAGACTTTAAAATCAAATTATATATTTTATTATAAACATAAAAAAGTGAGCGATAATTAATAATTAGAAGTACACATAATATTTGAAATAGAAGTACACATAATATTTTGTTACGGACGAGAAAATAAACAAATAAATTAGGTGAAAAATAGTGAAAATAATTATATGTAAACGACACTGTCGTGTGTGTGTGAGTATTATTATTTGTCAACGCCAATGTCGTGCTCTGCCGGCCGATAAGCGGCGGAATTTCCCACTGCATTGTTTGTTACTGTATAAATACTTGTAATGTTTTGTCCAATAAATCACTTACACTTTGTACGCCTCGACGACCGCCTTTTGTTTATCTCTTTGTTTCTGAACCTATCGATATATTTGACTACTTTGCTTGATCTTCACGGACTCGATTGACATTGGATTGGACTTGCTTGGATACCGCTGATTGACCCTGCCTGGATTCTGGACTATTGCTGCCGCTGTACTCTGTACTTCAACTTATCTGCACTACCGCGAGCAGAGCGTTCGACCTCCCCTCTTCGATGCATGCCACCGTGTATCGCCGAGGTACGGTAGTGAGCTACCCGACACGTCCTGGTGAGAAGGCGAGCCACCCCCTTTTCTGAAACTTTGTCATTGGCACTCGAGAGCGTGTCGGTTACAATAGGATAATCACATAGGTACCTACATAAGATTATTAAATATTTACATCAACAAATACGAACAAAAAATAAAATAAATAAACAGGCAATAAATACACTGTGCAAGTATAAACTTTTACATAGGTACTTTACTGTTCCGTCGCGTTCAAAAAATTGAAACATACTGAGATGTTGATAAACTTGGTTGTCAACCGCCCCACACACGCTTAACATCGTCACCAACATCAAGCTCCGCCCACTAAATATCAAACCGATTTGATATTGTCTCAACATTGTTGTCAACATGAAATATGACCACCAACATGCCCACAGACGTTCAACATTGTCGTCAACATGGCATGTTGATGACAAGGTTATCAACCAAGTTGGTCGTGTGTAGGCCCCTTAACTAGTTCATTAAATTGTTTACGAACACCCTCATTTGTTTTTTTTAGATGGCCGCATTGGCTTCACATATGTCAAAAAATAGATAAATGCATGTAATTTTTGGATAGCTGACATTGAAAAATGAAAACAAACATGATTGCGATGAAGAATAACAAGGAAAATCGTTTAAAGTATGTAATATTTTTTTCTGTCAATCTCAAATATGCGTCGGAATATATTATGTGAAGGATCCGTCAAGAGTTAAACAACCTCTCGACCTGTCTTAACTTGACGTATATGAAATAAAGGTGTAATAAAGATAGTCACGGTTTCGTTAATCACGCTCTATTACCAGGTACTATAGATAGTTTACGTTTAAGACGTGTAAGGAGTATAAATACTCCTTACGACACTCAAATCACACGGCATTGGATTCGGTACAGATGGTGACCTTCGGTGCGCGCGCACCGACACTGTCGCCCCATCGGCAGAGATGAAAAGTACGGGTGCGTGCGCAACAATTCTATCTATATTCCCGTCGAAGGCCGTTCGAGCTGCGCGCGCCTCAGACGACCGTATCGCCATCGGCAGATATGAGAATTAGAGGTGCGCGCGCGGCGATTTTCGTCTTCTCTCCCATCGAAGGCCGTTCCGACCTGCGCGCGCACCGACAGTTTCGCCCCATCGGCAGATATGAGAATTAGAGGTGCGCGCCCGGCGATTTTCGTCTACTCTCCCGCCGTTCCGATCGATCGGCGCGCGCAAGTGACGCCGAGTTGATGTCTGGATTCCCGCCGGCTTTTTTTTCGGTTTTGACTTTGAAAGTATTTTGATCGGAGAAAAATAATATCGAATGTGGTGCGATAGAATAATTAATTGAAAATAAAGTAACGGATTAATTGAAAATAAAGTAACTTCAGATCGTTGACAACTTTTTATTCAAAATGTGGAGGTATTAGTAACTTAATTATCTTTCACAATTAAACAGTGGTTGAAAGAACTGTAAGCTAGCACAAAATATAAATTTATTATGGATCAAAAAGATACGTGTTCACACTACACTTGTTAGAATGATAACTCCAGTGATTAATAATCAAGTGTTGAGAGTGAAAAGTAAAATAACCATAGACAGCTAATGTTGATCGGTGTTAATTTTTATCAGAATAAAGTTTAAATATTTTTTAATTTTTGCTTTAAAGCATCTTTTTAAAGTTTCGTGTAATTGATATTAATATTGACTGTGATTAATTTGTAAAAGCGTTATAATAATGGACGATTTAGAATATCCTGGAATGATTCTACTTTGATGGCTCCCCTCCGAGCCAATCGAACTGCTTGGCCTGTAGCTAATATCGAAAGCTTCTTCTTGCCCGAGTTTAAGATCGACTGTGACACGCACAGCAAGCAATTGAAACATTTGGATGCTATCTCCAAGGGTGCATTTCGCAAAGTACACTAAGTACATCATGTTGAATCTAAGAAATTGCTTGCTCTGAGGATTCTGCTCGAGCTCAGATAGTATCCGAGAATTGTTTAAAGCAAGTAAGGGACGAGGTGCATATACAAGAGGTCTGCGGTCGCCATCCTTCATTGTGAGCTGTTTTCCGAAATGGCAGACTGGAGGGAAGCTGTACATAGTCACTGAATTCATTTCCGGTGGTGAACTGTCCCATCTCTTGGAGAAGTATTTAGTGCTTCTCGAAGAGTCGGTTCGATGCGACACCGACAAACCCTTACAAGGCTCCAGGTACCGTCACACCCTTTTTGTTTATTTTTTGTAGAGGTTCAAGATGACACACGCGGTATAAAATATTAATTAACTTATTTACGATATATCTCAAATTATTGATTACTAACAAAAATAAATTGTATTGACCTTTCGTTGTAGTCATGTATGTAATTGTATCTATGTATATATTGTATTGAAATTGTATTGGCGGCGTGACAACCCATTCAAGTGACCGAAAAATATATTTTGCTAAACCTTAATGTATATATTATTCAACTACCTTAACTTGCAACGAAGACATCCCCTGACGGTGAGAGCGTAGCTCGAACCTGAGCAGCCGGCAAAGAAGGGCCAACAATTGGACCTTCACACATGGCGCCCAAGCGTGTGGACTCGTTTTAACTGCCTCGTTGCAAGTTACTGGTAGATTTTCTATTTTTTTCTCGTACTTTTTGGTTGAATTTAGTACAAAATAATTTTCAACTCTAAAAATGAGTGCATCTTCAGCGTGTTCGGTTATCCCCAATGTCAACTCGTCAAGTGCCGCTACGCTAAAGCATGCGTTGACAGCGCGCGGCGTAGTTCCCAAGCGCGCTCTATCAACGCTTCGGAGGCAGGCCAACGACTACAATAAAAACCTGGGCCCTGAACTTCCTGAAGTCGCGCCCGTGGTCAGAGCTCAGGCCTCTAGGGACCTCACCCTAGTGATGCAAGCAATACAGACTGATGGCTCGCTTTTATCTCCACAATTACCCCCAACACCACCTACAAGTTCCTTACTACGTCGGAGGAGCCGATCCCTCCCGCACATCAACACAAACTATAGCACCTGGCCGGTACCAACGTTTGACGGTTCCGGCGACGCCAGAGAATTCCTTAAAAGGTTAGAGGAGGTTGCCCGCTCCAGACGAGTAAGAGTGGAAGAGCTAACGTTCGCCCTCCCAGAGTTTCTTCAAGGTAGAGCTCTGGCGTTCTATCGGTTGAAATTTTCCGAGGACGCCTCGTGGCTGGAATTAAAAAAGGCCATTCTTTCCCGCTTTGAAGCACCAAACTTCATGGAGGAGAGGAGATTGGCGATTTGGAGTTCTGCGCAGAAGCCCCAAGAACCGGCCATAGATTTTATATCTCGCGTCCAGGAGTTGAACGCGGGGCTGGACGTTCCACTCCCGGAGGCAGATATTATCAGTGTGGTGAAGAGGGGATTACTTTCAGATTACCATTCCCTGCTGGCTGCGGCTGATCCAACATCTGTAATGGCCATTGAAAGGCTGGTCGCCTCCTTCGACCAACTAAGGAAGCCAGTCTGCCCTCAACCACTTGCTCGCGGACCTACCGACACCTCAGTCGCCTTTCCCCCTGCCAAACGTTGCTTCTCCTGCCAACAGGAGGGACACTTTGCCAGGGAGTGCCCCCGCCGACCTATAAGGGACAACCCTCGCTTCACCCCTCGTCCTGAAGGACAAAACGCCCAGAGGAACCCTCCTTACACCTCGAAATTTTCTCGTCCCCCACCCAAAACCTCTCGCACGACAAAAAACGCCCAATGAGCCAGTCCCCCGAACACCGTAAGGAGTGGGAGGATTGGCTAAAAACGGTTCAATGCTTCCATAATATATACAACATGAACGCCTTATCCATCCGTAACGACCCCTACAGCCGCCCGTTTTTGTCTTGCCGAATTCGTGGCATCCATTTTCGAGCCTTACTGGACACAGGAGCTGCCACAAACGTGTTGGGAGGTTCCTTGTCATCGAGCCTCGAGAACTTTAAATTAGATTTCTGCCCCACCGGAGGAGTGGTTTATACAGCTGATGCGACCCCCCATACAATCACCGGGACTATTACTCTTCCACTCTCCTTCGAGAACCGAACCTTGACGGTACCTTTTCGTACAGTACCATCCTTGGAGGACTCGATAATATTGGGTGCCCAATTCCTGCGTGACTCAGGCTTGGCCCCCCGACTTTTCCCCGATGTGGACGTGAATATTAAGATAAATAAAGAACATGTCGTCATATCGGTCCTCCAGACCCCCCCCAAGTGCCTTGTATCGTACGACCACCTCTCTGCTACGCAGAAGGGTGGAATAGAAAACATTCGCAGTAGATTCGAAGAGATTTCCTTTGAAAAGAAAGGACTAGGACGAACCACCCTGGTGTCCCATGTGATTGATACGAACGACCACCCACCCATTAAACAACGTACGTATCCTATATCCCACGCGCGCCGTCAGCAGATCATTTCGGAACTCGATAAAATGATAGAACTCGGTGTAGTCGAGCCTAGCCGCAGTCCTTGGCTGAACAACTGTTTTCTCGTTCCTAAGTCAGACGGTACGGCACGTTTCGTATTGGACCCTCGTCGACTGAACGAAGTAACTACGGCAGACTCATATCGTATCCCCAATATTCTACGAATTTTTGACGATCTAAAAGACATCAAGTTTCTCACTGCGCTGGACCTGAGCCATGGGTATTGGCAGTTGCCCTTATCGCCAGAGAGCAGACCTAAGACCGCCTTTTTTGTTCCTGGACGAGGCCTCTTCCAATATACAGTTTGCCCCATGGGAGCTAAAAACAGTGGTATGGCGATGCAACGATTGGTGGATGAACTCTTTTGTGACGTCCAAGATCAGGTATATTGTTACCTCGATGATATCCTGATCTGTAGTTCAGATTTCGAATCCCACCTCCAGACCCTTAACATTGTTCATGACCGTCTTCGTGGAGCAAACCTCACCATTAAACTTGCAAAATCGGAATTTTGCAAGGCCTCCCTGAAATACCTCGGACACATTATCGATTCAGAAGGAATCCGCACCGACCCAGAAAAAGTAAGAGTCATGTTATCCTACCCCAGACCTAAAAACCCGAAACAGGTCCGTGGATTCCTAGGAATGTGTTCTTATTACCGCAGGTTCATAAACATCTTTTCCCGTATAGCCGCTCCTTTGTGCGCACTCACTAGCTCGAAAATTAAATCCAAAGAATTTTCTTGGACGCCTGAAGCAGAGCAGTCCTTTTGTGCTCTAAAGGAAGCCATGACCACCGCTCCGGTTTTAAAAACACCCGACTACACTGTTCCCTTTTCGTTAACTTGTGATGCCAGTGCCATAAGCGTTGGCAGCTATCTCTCCCAAAATATGCCTGATGGGTCCGAACATGTAATCGCCTATTTTTCTCGGAAATTATCTCCCCAGGAACGATCTTACTCGGTGACAGAACGTGAATTACTGGCCATATTAAATTCTGTCGAACACTTCAGACCGTACCTGGACGGAACTTCGTTCACCGTATACTCTGACCACGGATCCCTGAAGTACCTGACAAGCATGGAATCTCCATCAGGCCGATTGATGCGGTGGAGCTGCCGCCTGTCCCAGTACGATTTTCAAATTGTCTACAAGAAGGGCAAAGAGAATAACTTAGCCGATGGGCTCAGTCGAATTGAATTGGACAATCTCAGTCTAGTAGAACCCTTTGATGGTTCTACAGACCCTTGGTATAGTAAAATAAAGAAGAGTACAATGACTGATCCGGCGTCAGTTCCTGGATTTATGTACAAGGATAATCACTTGTACCGTTATTCAAATTCAAAGCACGACCCTCTTACTGGTAACGACCGCTGCTGGAAAGTAGTAGTTCCTTCTGACCATGTCAACCCCTTAATCCAGACGACTCATGAATTCCTGTGCCATGTTGGAGCCCATAAGACCTTTGAATTCCTCTCCAGAACTTATTACTGGCGAGGCATGTCTCAATCCATCCGTCAATTTCTTTCACACTGTGACATTTGCAAGGCGTATAAACCGAACCGCCAACCACCCTTAGGACTCATGACCGTCCCCAAAAAAGTTAATCGGCCGATGCAATCTCTCTCAGCCGACCTAATTGGTCCATTGCCACTCTCCAAACGTCGAAACATGTACATTCTCTCCGTCGTGGACGTGTTTTCAAAATTTGTCTGGGCTTTCCCCTTGCGCCACGCCAATTCTAAAACAATTATTAGACTGATCGAAGAAAACATTTTCCTACCTTATTCTATTCCGCGAACAATGATCCTGGACAACGGAAAACAGTTTGTCAGCAAGGAATTCAAAACGTTCCTCGAAAACTACGGTATAAAAGATCTGTTCTACAACGCCCTGTACCATCCCCAAAATAATGTCGTTGAAAGGTACAACGCATCTATCGTCACTGCCCTGTCTATCTCTGTGCAAGATGACCAGAGAGGCTGGTGTGGCCACCTTCCCAAAATTTGCTCCGTATTAAATAACACCGTTAACGCAACCACAGACCACTCACCCTTTTACCTAATGCATGGATTCCACCCCCACCCGCATGCTTCAATGCATGATGTAGAGAACGACCCACATGACCCTCACCACAACTCCCCGAGTTATATCAAATCACTTGAGAACCTTGAAACATTATACGACCGAGTAACTTCTCACCTATTAACAGCATTCCAAAAGAATGCTAGTCGTTACAACTTAAGGAGGAAGAATTGTGTGCTATCCGTGGGTCAAACAGTCTGGAGAAGGAATTTCGTTCTGTCTGATGGAGCCAAGGGCTTTACTTCCAAACTCGCCCCTAAGTTTGTCAAGAATGTGGTACTTCAGTGTGTGTCCGACAAGGTCTACTTACTGGGTAACATGCAAGGTAAACCTTGCGGTCGGTACCACATTAAAGACATAGTCAAAGTCGATTAGACGGAAATTACATGTTTTGAACATCGTCGAATTCTTCAAAAGTCTACCTCTGAAAACCGCCTGCAGATTGGGGCCTAAAGAATACCTCTGCCATTTTGTAGTTTTGAATGCGGCGTAAAAGGCCCCGGATCAATCTACATTTTCGGCACCCAATAGGCCGGGTTTAGTAGAATAGGTCTCTCTTGTTATTGTGTTGCGAGCGGAGTAAAAACCTCCGAACAACCTCTTATCCCACTCTCTCATGTGATTCACCTTAATATCTTACCTCTCATCTTTCCCATCCCTTGGACACATATTCGCTAGTCATACTTGAATGTGTTGGTCGCAAGGTGGAATAAAACTGTCCCTTATTCTGTCTGTCCACCTTCCATGTTGCCTTACATAGGTCATCACGTTCTTAGGCTTAAGTTACGTTAGTTTTAAGATTTTGTCTACGTCTGATTCAAGCAATTGTGAACCATGTACTTGTAATATTTTTTTACCGTCTTACTGTTGATGTCGAAATCCTTACCAGATGGACGTGTATCTATTATTCTAATTTTGTTTTGTGTATGTATATTCGGTCAATATCCGATTACTGTTAATTTTGATGGTGCTCTCACTCTCCCCGTCTAATATTTCCTTATACGACCGAAGGTATAGGATGAAATTCTCGGGTTCTTGTTTTCCCTTAAATTAAAACAAGTGGCGCCTATTTACTAAATTATTGTGTTTCATGGTCGACAAATACGGGCCGGTGTGTATCACCGTTGTCGACTCGGTTATCCCATCCCCCCCAGTACTTCTTGATTTCCTTACTTGTTTGGACTCGTTATTCGTGTATAAATGTATCTTTCCGTGACGAATGATGTATGTTTCATGGTATGACAGATGTTGAGCGAAAGATGAGCCTTGTTTCTGACGAATGTGAGTTGAGTGTGTTTGTGACGAGTCTAGACACTTTGTGACTGTAGTTGATGTTCTTCTTCTTATGATTATTCAGAGTACCCTTGACTGAGCAGTGATCATGTCATATTGTCAGTGGCAATAATTGTTGTTGTCACCCTTGAGAAAGCATTGTGGAAGAATGATGAGATCTTGGCTGATCACCAGAGATCTGAAGTAGGAGTTGCAGTCTAGCCGATGGCTGGGCGAGAATGATCTGACGAGATCATGGATTGTGGAAAATTGTCTCTGAGGACGGAAAAGTGACTAATTTCCTCCGGAGGAGAAATTGTTCTATCGGTGGTTAAGTCCGCACTTTGAGGTGTAAGTGGTTCTACTTACTGGAAACCTCTAGGACGCTCATTGACTACACCGTTTGTTGGGTGATTGCCGATTCTGCTTGTATAATCACTCATCTGCGGTCTAAGTGAGATATTGAGAATGGGCATCCAAGTGGATTCCGTCTGCCTATTTGGGCAAAGTATATACTGTGTGTTTGTCAACTGTATTCCACCTTTGAGTTAATGAGTTCCAGTTGTCTGCACACGTGTTCCCGTCTAATATTGTTTGAAGGATGTGTCAACTTTGCACTTTTAAGTCCTCCTTACATTCCTATTATGTTATTCTAAGTTACGTTAAACATTTTTATACTCGTTTCCACGGTTGCTTGAATCACCGCGTCTATTTTATCACTGTTTTATTTTATACTATCTTATCGTACGACTATTTGATGATCCCTAAACCGTTCATTTAAATTAAGCCCGTACCGTTGATGGTGCTTTATATTTTGTCATTATTTGTATAAATTTGTTACTGCAGAATGGATTGTCACACCGCAACCAATGTTAATTGGAATATAAGAATTAATTATTAAGTATATATTATGTTGCTAGTATATAAGTTGATAGTTTCGTACGTAGTTTGTAAGTGTCATACTTGAACCAAAAAATATGTATTCCCTCCGTGTAAAGTTAAATATTCCGACAGCAAGAAATTTAAACCACTGGTTTTTCTAATCAGTGTCAGTGAAGTGGGGAAAAAGCACTGCCATTTGTTAAAGGGTTTTTCCCACCCAACATCAAGAAACATAGCTTCAGTGAACCATTGTGTAAATTAGTTTTATATTGAATTTTGTTGATTTTTAATATTTTTGTCATGTATATAATGTGTTGTACTTGTATTATTATATGATCTTGTTGGATGAACAACGTTGCTTAATATAGGCAAGCCTTATTATGGCATCTAGTGTTTACGATAGCGACCTTGTTCATCTGGACTTATAATCGGAGGTCCTTCGTTGCTCCTGTTAATATTTTTTTTGTCATGCATACAATGTGTTGTACTTGTATTATTGTATGATCATTGTTGGATGAACGACGTTGCTTGATATAGGCAACTCCGATTGTAGCATATCGTTTGCAATAGCGACCTCGTTCATTTAAACTTGTAGTTTGGGCATCATTTTTTCTGTTAATATGTTTCCTTGACGATGAGAAGGGTTGATCAAACATGCTGATAATTTTTATGGTAAATCTTGTCCATCGTCCTGTCATCGTGTGTCATCAACTACTAAGAACCGAAAGAGAGAGCCTTGGGGGAATTTTAGTAGTGAGCAGCGACCGCGATCCCTGGATGTTATTACGATTGACGACCTCATCGTCCGAATTGCTAGACGCTAACCGACGTTAACACTTTTTTTTTCTTTTTTTTTTCCCAAGATAAGATGGTGTGTAAGGAGTATAAATACTCCTTACGACACTCAAATCACACGGCATTGGATTCGGTACAGATGGTGACCTTCGGTGCGCGCGCACCGACACTGTCGCCCCATCGGCAGAGATGAAAAGTACGGGTGCGTGCGCAACAATTCTATCTATATTCCCGTCGAAGGCCGTTCGAGCTGCGCGCGCCTCAGACGACCGTATCGCCATCGGCAGATATGAGAATTAGAGGTGCGCGCGCGGCGATTTTCGTCTTCTCTCCCATCGAAGGCCGTTCCGACCTGCGCGCGCACCGACAGTTTCGCCCCATCGGCAGATATGAGAATTAGAGGTGCGCGCCCGGCGATTTTCGTCTACTCTCCCGCCGTTCCGATCGATCGGCGCGCGCAAGTGACGCCGAGTTGATGTCTGGATTCCCGCCGGCTTTTTTTTCGGTTTTGACTTTGAAAGTATTTTGATCGGAGAAAAATAATATCGAATGTGGTGCGATAGAATAATTAATTGAAAATAAAGTAACGGATTAATTGAAAATAAAGTAACTTCAGATCGTTGACAACTTTTTATTCAAAATGTGGAGGTATTAGTAACTTAATTATCTTTCACAATTAAACAGTGGTTGAAAGAACTGTAAGCTAGCACAAAATATAAATTTATTATGGATCAAAAAGATACGTGTTCACACTACACTTGTTAGAATGATAACTCCAGTGATTAATAATCAAGTGTTGAGAGTGAAAAGTAAAATAACCATAGACAGCTAATGTTGATCGGTGTTAATTTTTATCAGAATAAAGTTTAAATATTTTTTAATTTTTGCTTTAAAGCATCTTTTTAAAGTTTCGTGTAATTGATATTAATATTGACTGTGATTAATTTGTAAAAGCGTTATAATAATGGACGATTTAGAATATCCTGGAATGATTCTACTTTGATGGCTCCCCTCCGAGCCAATCGAACTGCTTGGCCTGTAGCTAATATCGAAAGCTTCTTCTTGCCCGAGTTTAAGATCGACTGTGACACGCACAGCAAGCAATTGAAACATTTGGATGCTATCTCCAAGGGTGCATTTCGCAAAGTACACTAAGTACATCATGTTGAATCTAAGAAATTGCTTGCTCTGAGGATTCTGCTCGAGCTCAGATAGTATCCGAGAATTGTTTAAAGCAAGTAAGGGACGAGGTGCATATACAAGAGGTCTGCGGTCGCCATCCTTCATTGTGAGCTGTTTTCCGAAATGGCAGACTGGAGGGAAGCTGTACATAGTCACTGAATTCATTTCCGGTGGTGAACTGTCCCATCTCTTGGAGAAGTATTTAGTGCTTCTCGAAGAGTCGGTTCGATGCGACACCGACAAACCCTTACAAGGCTCCAGGTACCGTCACACCCTTTTTGTTTATTTTTTGTAGAGGTTCAAGATGACACACGCGGTATAAAATATTAATTAACTTATTTACGATATATCTCAAATTATTGATTACTAACAAAAATAAATTGTATTGACCTTTCGTTGTAGTCATGTATGTAATTGTATCTATGTATATATTGTATTGAAATTGTATTGGCGGCGTGACAACCCATTCAAGTGACCGAAAAATATATTTTGCTAAACCTTAATGTATATATTATTCAACTACCTTAACTTGCAACGAAGACATCCCCTGACGGTGAGAGCGTAGCTCGAACCTGAGCAGCCGGCAAAGAAGGGCCAACAATTGGACCTTCACAGACGGTAAGTAAGACGGTTGGTTTTGTGCAACTAAATGTTTTGTGCACACAGCCGAACCGTACAGTTATAAATAGATAAACCATTATTACTGATAACAAAGGTTTGGCTAATGCGCAGGTAGCTAGTTCGGTTGCCAATTTTTTTTTACAGTGACGAAAACAGCTTTCCTGGCTTCGAAATATTATGCACTGGAGTAAAAGAGAAAATATGTCTGCAGTGTGTGTCTGTATTATACATTGTTTATCTCTTTCTCATTTAATGTATTCTGTCATGTGTGCTCTATCTTGATGATATTGTACGAATTCGTTAAAACTGTACCATTTTTCGCAGAGCGTTTTGTTCTCTTATAACGTGTCTATATATAAAATGTCACTGACCACTACACATTGCTTTGGTTAGTTGGAAGAAATCGCCTTGTGGTAATAAACCTGTTATTGTACACATTATTTTTCATGAAGTAAATTAATAAAATAAATAATAGAGTCACGGCATAAATTTACAACTGACACCTTATATAGTTGATAACTTTAAAAGTATGTCCAATCTTTAAATGCGTGAGATATAAAAGTTTACTTGTAAATCTGGAGAAATATGTCTGTACATATTCCTCGAAGCTGTCCTCCGTGAGAGCTCCAGTGATGAAGGTGCGAAAGACGAGGGTGGAGAAGGCGAGGATGGCAGAATGTCGTACGGCCGGGGTGTGCTCCTGGCCCAGCTTCATCAGCGGTTCCAGTTCACCGAGCAGTCCCGGACCCAGCTCCTGGACGCTAAACGGCAGCTTTCTGAAAAGGTTATTTTTTATTGTATTGTTTCTCGAACAACTAACAGGCACTATAGGGTCGTATTACAGAAGTTTTTTTAAAGAAAAATATAAGAAAAAGTTGAGGGTTTAGCTAAGAACTGTGTCTCCACCGGGAATTAAATTTTGAACCGTTCGCTCAGAAGTCAGATATACTAACACTGTGTGTGTATGTAGTTGTAAGTTTTCGTAAGTTTTGTCCGTATTTTTTATCCATTTCTTAATTCCGTTTTTATTAAATGTTACTATGGTTTTTGCCTTTTTCAACTTCAGTGTATTCAAATTGAATTCTTTTATGAGGTATCGCAAACCCGCATACTTATCAATGGTTACCACTTCATGGATTATGCCGTGATATTATGAATGAATTAAAGAATCATTTTTACCTCGTTTGAGTAATTTTTAATTAAAATAAAGACACCTTGGTTTCGAAACGGTCGCTCCTTCGCCACGACCACACCAATAATTGGTTTGCATTTTTTTATTTAATGTTCTTTTTGATGCATGTGATTTGTATTTTACCTCAGCATCGCGATTGTCGCTTCACCCGCCTGTCCATTTTGTATGAGGTCCCTCGCCAGCAGGGCGCACGCCGGGGCCGTGCACTGGGGCAGAGCCTCCAGGAATATGTTCCTCATCGTTTCCATCTTGTAGCTGGTGCCGAGTTCCATCTCGCCGTGGATTTTCTTCAGCGTCTCGTATGACATTGTAGACATCAACCTGTAAATATATCAACATGTCAGTTAGCAATTATTACGATAAAATTACCATGATAAAATTACAGAGTCAAATTATTAAGCATTCCATCAATTAAGCAAAAAATAATAATAACTGTCAACAACTCATTCATTCGCACACAATCACTCACAACTGAGTAGAAGATATTTATTTCGTGTCACCTTCAGTATTTCGTTTTGAATCCTATCATAGCCGACCGCCATGGTACAGTTGGTAAGCCGTTTACCTTCTGCGCGGACGTCCTGGGCTCTATCCCCAGCAAAGGAGACTATTATTTATTTATTTATTTTATTTTTTATTTTTATTTTACCAAGGACAGCACACAGTACATGCACACAATTATTAAAATTAAATAAATAAAAATACAAAAATAACATGTACCTCTTACGTACTATACCTAATATCAAAATAATACAACAAAAAAGTGTGAATTAGTGTGGGTGCGCGCATGAGAGAAGAGTAATACATACATGTGTGTGTGAAAGAGATATCTAGAAAGAGTGTGAGTGTGTGGGTGTGTATGTGTGTGTGTGAGAGAGGGTGTGCATGAGTGTGTAGGCGAACATATATTTTACCTAAACTTCCTGTAGTGAACGATTTGTTTGAGACTTTGACAGTATATTTTCCAACTGTCGATTTGTTCAAGAGAAATTATTTTTCTCAATAAATCGACTTAGTCCCGTGTGAGGGGATTTCGTATGGCGTAGTGGACTATTTGCATGGTTTTTCCAAATTTGAAGTAAAAAAAAACACCAACATAGAGGTATTGCAGCATATAAGTTATTTTCGCTAAACATCTTGAACGAGCCTCCGGTTGCGCTGAACGCATATTTGTGTCTTTTTACTTCTTTTAAAATTGGATGAATTCAGAATTCGAAGTAGAACGAAGTAGGGCCTTAATTACTATTTATAATACGAGTTTAATCCAACGTTAAGGGCCGATCTTATAAACGAAAGACCAAATATTTGTAAGTATGTTTACGATTTACTTATGGATGGATGTTCCAAAGTAGATATTACTATCGGCGGTATTATAAAACTATTATAACTGTCCGTTTATTTGACAGATACAGTCTAATTAGACTTCAATGGATTTTCAATAGATTTGTAATGGACTATAATGGATTGTAATGGATAAAGCGGTGCTGTCATTGCAATATATAAACAGAGAGTGTTTAATTTTTTTGCTTACTTCAAACAATATCAAAAATTACAAAAATGGTGATAATCCTTTATTATTTACTAGCGCGCTGGATTAGCAATTCAGTGGACGCGGGTTCAAATCTCGCCTCAACTGATTTTGTTCACTTATATCACAAGCATTTATGCCTAATTTATGGCATTAAAATGAAATTTAAAAAACTTAATGCATATGTAGGTACTAGTTACAATTCATTCATTTTTTTCAATATTTTTTTTTATTTTATTTTATTTTTATTTAAAGTTTTAAAAAAATAATTAAAATATTTGGTCAAACACAAACTTGTAATCAAATTCGTTTCGGTTATTCAAAATCACTGTCGGCCGACATTTTTTATCAAAAAAAAAAGCAATTCAATATAAAAATCCAAAAAATATATAACAGTATATTTAAAAATATTCGTAATATTAAAAATGTACCGCAACATAAAAAAAAACAAGTGTGGTAAAACTCAATCCTTCCATAACTTATCGTTAACGAACGCTTAATCGGTGGTCCGACCGTCGGTAAAGGCTATCGGTAAAATTTTACTAAAATTTAACTAACGGATTGTTATAAGACGAAATATAGAGCATTTGTATCAAATTTCGGTTTGTTTGGTCTGAAATCTAACTAACGGACGTTTATAAGACCGGCCCTTAGTCAGTTTCGGCAATACAAAAAACTGGGTAAGTATCGGCTTAAACACAAATTGCAAATAGTAAGTAAGACCAATTGTGTATATGTGTGTGTCAATATTTCAATAAATTAGATTAAGGATTTCACAGTTTGGTACATATTCTTCAACTATTTTTTTTTGCGGGTGGCAGTTCTTAAGGAGAACACACTTAGGCCAATTGGCCCTTTGTGATACCACAATGTGTCCTCCCCCTTACTTATCCCTCTTGGACCAGCCTGAGTGGCTAATGAATGTCATAATGTCTCCGATATCAGATGACGCTATGTCAATTAGATCATCATAGAATGCGGCTCTAAGGGCCTAGGCAGTAAAGGCGGAGGTGGGCGGCCGACGCTGTTGTGCCCTCGTCAATTCTGTACTTAGAGAAGAGGAGGACGGACGCCTCTAGTCTCGCTCGGCAGTGACTCGTCAACTGTGGCGAATGTTGTTTGGTCCGGGCACACCGCCGGCGCAGACGTCGGGTCAGACATCCTGTGTTGACATATGTGACGTCAAATCTGACAGGTGATGATTGCGTCGGATGCCCCCGGTGTTAGCCCGCCAAGCTTTCGGACGCCAACACGAGGACCGAGGGGTGCGGGGGCAAGCCCTTCCGTTCGATCGGTTATGCTAGGGGCTTGCCCCGGCTGCCGATCTTGAGCGGTTGCCCCGCCGTTTGAGGTTGGATTCTCGGGGGCAGTGGTTGAACCCGATGGATGGTGGATATTTTGTGTTTGTCCGATGTTGCGGCTGCATCCGGTGGCGAACAGGGCCAATGGGCTCTATAGCGTCGCCGGCGTGGAAATGGATCGCGATCTCCCTCGATTTCTAGAGAGAGTAGGAAGTGGACCACAGCCTCTTCTTCAAATATTATTCATTCATTCATTCATATCATCACGGCATATCCCACAATGTGGGGTAACCAGCGAAAGGTGTCCGGGTGTGCATTGCCTTATAAAAGAGAGACAAACACATCAATGTATACCCACACACCAGTCTTGTTTCACCAAAAAAGCCACTACATTCAGAATGGGTGGTGAACCTCATTGCTGAACTATGTGAGATGTTATTGTTGCCTGTTGTATTTTCAATTACCCGGCTCTTACGGGACACTCGAAAACAATAATTTAAAATAATGGAAGCACTATTCTAAGCCGGTGCCTCACAGCTACTTCAAATATAGGTACTTTAAATACTATTGCCATCGACAGTGTTGGAACTCATGTGTTACATGCAACTAGTTTAATTGTCAGACCTGTGTATCTCCATCGGCAGTTTGTCTCTGAGCAGTGTGTCCCTCGGTCCGTGCTGCTCCAGACCCTCGGCGGCCCTTGCCAGGAAGCCAAGCAGTAGCTCTGCGCGCTCTACGGGCGGTACCGTTGCGCGCCCTCCAGTCACGTCCTGTGCCCCTGGCAGTTCGTACGATATGCCCGTCTCCACCGGATACTCGGACACCTTGATTGGCTCGATGGATTCTGTTATCTCTTGACGCTCCAGTGTGAAACTGAAATGCAATTAGTAATTATAATCTTTGACTCTAAATTGCAACTTTTAAAGACTCAGTCAGCTCACTCAGCAGGATAGCAGTCTGCCCTAAATTTTTTATTAACAAAATATATTACCGGTATCGAATGCCCGGCAATTCGGAAGAGAAAATAACACAGATAGGCAACATTAAAATGTCATTAAAATGTTTCATGTTGTACTTTATAATATAGTTATTAATGTTGTGGCTAGCAACCTTTCAGCCAATAGGAAGCGTCGAATTCCGATGGTAACGGCGGGACCAATAGGAAACGTCGAACTTTTCAGAAACAACGCAGAGAAGCGTTTTTAATGGGAGATGATCGCGCCATCCAGTGCTATATCTAAATTCTACAAAATATGAACCTGGTACTTTCAATTAAATACACCTGAATATTATCTGATCATTTTAATATTTAAAAAAATAAATAAATATCTTTTAAATTAGTGTGTCTCAGTATATTTAGATTCGATTTGGTTTCAACTGATTTGAATTTGCATATCAGGGATTCAAAACCCGAGTAAACTTAACCATTGAACCGTATACACACATATATTATGTTACATTTTAATTTCAGATACTCTTACATAGTTTGGTAGTAATTTTGTATGAACATTAACACTCGTATTCAGAGACAAATATGAGGAATAAGCAGGCCTCAGACCTCAACTTTTTTTTTATTTGAATTGATATATAATTGTTGTTTAATGTGAATACGGGTGTAAGCTTAGGACGATCCTTAACAGTTTTGAGTTAACATGTTTGGTGTCACGTTTATTTAAAAAGATCAAACAAAATATATGAAAAATACGATAATTACTTGACAGAAGACTTGAGGATGTGCTTGTGGTAATGAATCTCTATGGAGCCATAAGATTCCATCTTTGACATACCATCGTCGTCCAGGGTATACCATCTCTCCGAGTTGCCGATCAACGGATTCTGTAACGGATATCGCATAATATTTTTTTTTTATTTATAGCTATCATAAATATTTGAAAATGTTTTATATTGAGGGGAGGGAGAGGACATGCATGCATAGAAGTCTTGGTGTCTATACTTAAATGTACACTGTAACCATAAAGCCAATTAAACTTTCATGCACCAAATAGGCTTACTAGAAAGACACATACATTTAGGCCATCCAATTGTAGTACAAAATATGCTCAGAATTCCTACATATATAGAACATGTAGTAACTACAACGCGTTCTTTAATGAAATAGACATCTTCCATAGCTCAATTTCTAGGTTGCTGCTCCGCGGTTATAGGTGGTGTACGTGTGTTCCCTTTTTTCCTACTTTTCTATTCTACTCCCTTCCACAAAACCACATATTTTTGTTAGTATAATAATGATAATATTTGTAAACTAAATTGGTTCACATGTCATATTATGTATGTTAGTAAAATAAGTGAATTTAACTGTCTGTTTACACCATAAATTAAAATTAAATTAAATAAAGCGGGCAAGCAAATAGAGGGATCGCAATTACGTAATTTTAAAATTCGCAGTAACAGTGCACGGTACCACCACAAATAATAAACAAATAATACTTGCATATTTAAATGTGTCATTTAAACTATATGGTTGCAGTGCTGAAATATCGGTTACCTTTGTGTCTTTGGTGCAGACGTTTGGCATGACAGAGATCCACAGACGATGGTTGTAGGAAGGGGCCAGAGTTGGTACGTTGTTACTCTTCCTGATGACGCGCCCGTCCCATGAACTGTACTCCATTGTACACACTCCGTGCAGACACGGCTATGCAGACAACAAATATAAATCATCTTTAATTAATTATTATAAACTTACGGTCTTAGGGTCGAATTACGGGAATTATTAAAGGGGGGGACGGCTGCCAACGTACCTATTTTTCAATTCGATATACCATCATTATTTCTTATTAAATCATTTTGAAAAAAATAATTTAGATAGTTTGGGTATTAATAAAGAAAAATATATCTTTACTTTTTGATAATGTTCTGTATAAATTCTTGTAGAAAAATAATGGCATACCCCGATTTTCAACGTATATATTATATTTTTAATAAAATATAAGGCGTAGTTCAACATGTTTTTTTTTTAATTAAAGAAGACAAAAATATCTAGAAAAATATGATGTGACGTTGTGTTAATGCTTCAGGTTTAGTAAATAAACCTAAATAACATTTATTTTCCATTCAGCACCATTGCGTAATAAAAGTTTTTTTGGTTTATTAACTTAACCTGATGCATTAATGTCGTATTTTTTCAGATATTTTGATCTTCTTTAATATATAAAAAAATATAATACTCTATACCTTATATTTTTTTAGAAATTTAAGATAAATGACAAAAATCGGGGTATGCTTATTATTTTCCTACAAGAATATATAGAGACCGTTTCACGTAAAAAGGCACTTGGAGGTTAAGTTGGCACGACTGACTGTCAGTTGAGTAAGCGAAACGTGTTCCTTTTTTTAAATTTGCTGTGTTATTTGCATGAAGATGCCGAAAAAGTTAAAAAGTGGTCAGAGAGATTTAGTGTTGAAGATTAAATGTTTCTGTGAACGTGAAAGGGCGAACAAGGAACCTTTAATACAATTACAACATGTTTATCCTCGAATTGCTGCAATGACGAGTTAGGAATAATGTTGCTATATTACCAAATTAGGTTCCTCAAATCTACATCCATACATACCACCACGTCATGTCCCTCACTGTATAGGCAGAAGTTTTTTATTATAAAATAAAAAAAACTCAGTTTTACATGGTATAATTCAATGTGTGTACTTCATCGTTGTTCATGTGTGTAAAATGCTATTAGCCGTAAATAAATAAATAAATAAATATGTCTTTTATTTTTTTTTATAATTAAAGAGCATATGGAGTCTCCTAGAACGACGAATCGATGAAAAAATTGTTGGTCAGGAGGCAAAACATATGATAAAATTGACAGAGGAAGCATTTGCAAGCATAACTGCAGATGAATGGAGAAAGGAATGCAATCATGTGAAACATTTAGAAGATAATTATTATCAGAATGATATAGACATGGATGCAGAAATGGATCAATTCATTATAACATTAGGTGAGAGTGAAACGGAAACGTCTTCTGACAGCAGTGATTATGATGATACCTCTGATGGCGGCAGTGATGTGTCGGGTGTCACTCCTTTAAAAGAACATCGACCCATCTACTCGGATCATAACTACTCTAAATAGGTAAAGAAAAAATCTAGAAAATAATGTAAATTTACTTCCCTAAATATAATTTTTTTTAATGATTAACCACACCAAATGCAATGATACCAACTTAACCTCCAAGTGCCTTTTTAAGTGAAACGGTCTCTGCAGAACATAATTAAAAAGTTAAGGTATATTTTTCTTTATTAATATCCAAACTAACTAGGTTATTTTTTTTCGAAATGATTTGTTATGTAGTAATGATGCAAATTCAATTTGAGAAATTAGGTACGTTGGCAGCAGTCACCCTCTTAAGAATAATGTAAGAAAAAGTTGAGGTCCCGTAAGCAGTAGGTATTCTCGAAGTACGGAACCTTACCTTTTTCTTACATATTGCTCAAATAAATCTTGTAATACGGCCCTTGCTTATTAGATTTCATTAATAGCTTACTAAACGCGCAACTAGATAAGCACGAATAAAATAGTTAAGATCGGTATTAAAAAATCTTACTTATAAACGTATACTAAGATATGACTTACTAGTTCACTAAATTGTTTACAAACACCTTCATT
This sequence comes from Molanna angustata, assembly GCA_963576475.1. Lineage (NCBI taxonomy): Eukaryota > Metazoa > Arthropoda > Insecta > Trichoptera > Molannidae > Molanna > Molanna angustata. The sequence goes on from OY754983.1 coordinate 14,416,499, forward strand.
TAAAATCCAGTGACTGAAAATATGATATACTAAAACCGCCTAATGCTCTATAAAGTTACGCGTAAGGAAGGGTAAGTATAGCGTGCATTAAAAAAGGTTTATATGTGATTTAAATGATCGGAAACCCAAAATTTGATGATGTTTGCATTTTAAGAACAAATCTTACTTGAAATGAAACAACTATATCGGTCATTCACTTTGATTTTATGCACTCTTTAAGCGTATAGAATTAGATTTATTTCTCTACGACATATAGTTATGGAGTAATTTTAAAAAAATGCTGTTATAAAGGATATTTTTAACATTTTTTTAGGGGAGTTTAGGCTGAATTTCAAAATTGTGTGACGAACATTCACTAGAGATATGTTGAAAATACTTATGGTATTTTTTCTAGAAACACACTGTTCAATATATTTGAGGAATTTGATTTGAAATTGGCGTGTTTAGGTTTAGGTATATGCCCCCTTAAGACGAGTATGTAACAGAACGATATGTATACGATAGAATAAAAAAATGAGGACATAAGGAGAGAATGATAAGTAAAATAAAAGTAATTTCCCTGAGGTGGTTTGGGAATATTGAAAGAATGAACAAAGAACTAAAAAAATATACATGGGTGAAAGAGATAGGGCAAATAGTAGGGGCCAGCACCCCAGAAAGGGAGGGCATGACCATGTGAATGATATTTTGAAAGAAGGAAACATAAGAAACTTGAATAATTGACAAGCATGTAGGTATATATAAAAGGAAGCCATAAATGTGTTAATAAATAGAGCTATATGGCGCTCAGTTCTCTCTGCCTACCCAGTAAGGAACGTGGGGTGATGGTATGTAGGTACCTATGTATGTTAATATTATTAATGAAATCTAACTTCGTTGATTTTAAACGATGCGGGGAATTCTCTCCTCTGCATCTGCATGGTGACTGCTATGGCCCTCTTCATGTTGACCGTCCACAGGGGCTCCTTCTTCGGCAGGCGCATAGTCCTCACCGTGCTGGCGTCGGGCTGCATCTGAAGCAGGAAGGGCACGCTGAGCGACGCGGCTTCCCTGGGAAGACTGGAATAGGATAGCCCCGCACCGTCGTCGTAAACGTCCGAAGTGTGCTCGGCTTGCTCCACGGCGTGCTGGAAAAGGGACGATATTATTTTAAAAGAACAAGTCAATGTTTTGTCTTATTTTGTCGGCCTTCGAGGCACAGTTGTTTAGATATCAGACTCCTAAAGCCAAAGGTCCCGAATTAGATTCCCTGATAGACTGGATATCCGCACTTTGTGGCCTTCACCGTATGTTATGACGTCCACCAGGTATTAAGGAAAAGTGTTGTTGACAAACACAGCACCGAAAAATAAATCTTGTGTAACGCACACATACTTAAATAAAGAAATGATTCCCTTCTACGAGGTCTTGCAATCTTTTTTTATCACTTTGCGATGCATTTTAGGAGTTTGCTTATAAATTATGCATTTTTACACAATATCCCCGGACACTGACACAATATCTCTGGACACCGAGATAATATCTCTGGACAACGAGACAATATCCCTGGAAACTGAGACAATATCCCTGAATACTGACACAATATCTCTGGACACTGTGACAATATCCCTGGAAACTGAGACAAAATCCCTGAATACTGACACAATATCTCTGGACACTGTGACAATATCCCTGGACACTGAGATAATATCCCGGGACACTAACAAAATATCCCTGAATACTGACACAATATATTTGAACACTGAGGCGATATCCCTGGACACTGAGACAATATCCCTGGACACTGAGTTAATATCCCAGGATACTTACACAACATCGTAATTGGTTAATTATATCACATTTTCCCAGTCACCTTCAAGTCTTTGAGTTGGATCCTGATTGGCAGCCCTCGAACTGGCACGGAGACGTGTAGACTCCCAGCCAGAGCGAACCTCGTCCGAGCCCTCCCAGGTATTGTGAAGCCGGCGTCAGACACCGCGCTGTAGCTGTAGACATAGTGGCCTGGACGTTGGAATAGAATTGAAGGGGACGTGTCGTCTGACGATACTTGGGATAAATCTGAAACAGGTTTTAAAATAATCTTAATTATCATATTAAACCAAAGGCCACCGACAGCCAAATTTACTTTATAGAATAAAGACTGATTTTTCTTCTGTAAAAGGAAACCACGGCAGGAAATAACGACTGGATAATATGAACGAAATCTAATGCGAAATGACTTTGTGGCTCCATCATTAATAAATAACAACAACAAAATTACTTTGTATACACCTGCACTTTATTTGACAACAGTCAACATGTTTCAAGAACAATGTTCTCTTCCTCAGGACACTTCGTATACTTAGTTAGGTTAAAAATACTAGCGTCTGGCTCTAGAATAATTTAGGGACGGAAATACGCATGCGCACAAAAATGACCGACAGTGTGATACTATATAGCGTCTTGCGACAGATGAATCAAGGGAAAATTTTACGGGATGCAATAAAATACGACAGCGAAATAATAATATGATGTGTACGAAAATCCTATTCCTCTTATTTTATGGTTAGGTTCAGTTAGTCCTTAATAATAATAGCGAATCGCGCGAGCGAGTTGCTTATAAATCAAATGGAAATTGGTCGCAGGAATAATGTTATCAACACTTGAGGTTTGAGGTTTGGAATCAGTTTATTATATTATGTATTCGCATTTGATCACATTTTTCAAATAAAATATAATTCTTAACATATTATTTACTTAGTTGCAAAATAACTACTTTTTTAATAACTACTTTTTTATTTGTTCAGTTAACATTTTTGTTATTCAGTTAACATATATGTTAATATTTGTGCGCACGCGTATTTCCGACTTCTTTCACTTTTCCGTCTGTCGCTAGACGCTAGTGTTAAAAATAAGCAAAAACGAGTGGGTTGTGGCCAACACTAAACTCTCCACACCATAGAAAGCGTTTATTTTTTCTTCTTCAAATGTTGACAATCTCAATATGGTAAAATATGCTTATGTTATATGAAATATTTTATTCATTCTAAATTTTACTACCAGGAATATAAATTTTCTAACGATAGTATATTTTTATATTCAGATAGACAATCTATTAATGCAGTATGGTGTAAAATGCTTATGTTGTATGAAATATTTTAATAAAAGCAGATAAATTTTGTTTTAAATAACGTTAGAGCATTTTGACAATTTTGACACGTGGTTTGCATATGAAGAATTTTTTTGTTATTTATGGAAAGCTAATCAGTTCATTGTTCAAGCTCTTTATATTATAACATGAAATCAAATTACTGAACTTTTCCATACATAATAAATTTATCTTATTATATACATTTTTATTCATTCTAAATTTTACTACCAGGAATATAAATTTTCTAACGATAGTATGTTTTTATGTTAAGATATACAAACTATTAATGCAGTATGGTGAAGAATGTTTATGTTGTATGAAATATTTTAATAAAAGCAGATAAATTTTGTTTCAAAGAGCGTTAGAGCATTTTGACAATTTTGACACGTGATATCATATGAAGAAATTTTATTATATCTATGAAAAGCTAATCAGTTCTAAGTTCAAACTACTAATATTCTTATATCAATATGAAATCAAAGAACTGAACATTGCCAAACATAAAAAAATTCTCTTATTACATATAAGTTTCATACAAAAATCCATTAAATAAAATATAATTTTTGAAACCGTTGAATATTTTTTTTTTAACATTGACCAACTTTGAATACAATTTTATGAAGATTCTTAGTGTTGTATAAATAGTTGAAACCAAATTAAAATATCTCTAATTTCCAGGTCGTGAGAGCATTTTTTCAGTTTTAATAGATGAAATCATAAAGAAACATTGAGAAAAAATGAACCGTTGTCTATGGAAAACTAATCAGCTCTAAGTTTATGGACTTAACACATATGATATCAATATGAAGTCAATCGGACTTATAGTTTGGGCTGCAGAGAGGACACGAAAGAAAAAAACAACGTAAATGATGAATTCATAGAGAAGATATCAAAAGTTGTCTATGGAAAACTAATCAGCTCTAGGTCTTTGCACTTTACACATATGATGTTAATATGAAGTCGATCGGACTTATAGTTTGGGCTGTAGAGAGGACACAAAAAAGATATATGCTACGGCGTACGGCGTATACGCCATACACACAAACACATCACGACGAAACTCATAGTGTGCATTCTCTACATGATACCCATTGAGAAATTGATGTAAAAAAAAATACGCTTAAATTTTGCGAAATCATGACTCTCCCCTATTCCATAGTGTGGAGAGTAAAAATGGCTAGAACACTGGCAACGGTGAAATAAAGCCTTTAAAAAAGTAAAAAATCGTGAACCAGGCGAACAATAGGTATTAACAGAAGGAGGGAGAGAATGGAAAGGGTAAGGAGAGTTTGGGAAATAATATGCAAGGAACCATTATTTATACAAAAGAAATTAAACATACATACATACATACATACCATCACGCCATATCCCTTACGGGGTAAGCAGAGAGAACCGAGCGCCATACTCCTGTATTTTTGCATACATTCCTAGCTTCCTTTACATCCATACATCGTCTCATACATGCTCGTCGATTATTCAAGCTTCTAATATTTCCTTCATTCAAAATATCATTCACATGGTCATGCCATCCCTTTCTGGGGCGGCCCCTACTATTCACTCCATCTCTTACACCCATGTATATTTTTTTGGTCAGTCGTTCATCATTCATTCTTTCTATATGTCCAAACCACCTCAAAGCATTCACTTTCATTTTACATATAATATCCTTCTTTATCTTGCATTCTCTCCTTATGTCATCATTTTTTATTCTATCATATATCGTTCTATTATACATACTCTTCTTAGTGATCTCATTTCTACAGCATTTATTCTACTTTCATGCGTCTTTTGCCACGTCCATGTTTCACTGGCATACATCAAAGTGGGCACTACAATTGCATTATGTAATTTTGGCTTCCTTTGAGATGCTTGGATCGGACATTACTGGTCTGAGAGCTCCGTTTATTCTATTACCTGCCATAACTCTTCTTTCAATGTCTTTATCAGGTCTTCCATTCCTTTCAAACATACTCCCCAAGTACAAATATTCCTCTACTTGTTCTAGCCATTCGTTCTCTACTTTTATTCTACACGGAGTCATACTTTCAGTTTTTTCGAATACCAATATCTTAGATTTACTCACATTCATTCTCAGTCCGTTCTGCAAGCATCCTTCATACACTTTATTCACTAAATACTGTAACTCATCCGCACACTCAGCAATCACTACTTTATCATCTGCATACATCAGATCACGTACATTTACAGTATTTAGTGTCAGGCCTATATTTTCATTCTTTAGTGCTCTTACGCAGTGATCAATATAGATATTGAACAGCCATGGGGATAATACGCAGCCTTGCTTCACCCCCTTATGAATAGGGAACCATGTTGTCAGCGTATCGTTGACACGGACACAGGCTCCACTATTTTCATACAGAGACGCAACAGCACGTACTAGTTTGCTCTTCACTCCATACATTGATAGGATATCCCACAACTTTTCTCTATCTACTTTATCATATGCCTTTTCTAGGTCTATGAAAGCACAGAAAAGTTTCTGATTTTTATGCAGAACTTTTTCTGTAGCCATGCGTAAAGAGAAAATTTGGTCGATGCATCCTCTGCCCCCTACAAAAGCACCTTGAGCATCCCCCTACAAAAGCACCTTGAGCAAATTAAACATAAATTTACAAAATATTGTATATCATAACGGAAATATGTTTAATTGTAGATTATTTGTGAAATCAATTTGATTATTAATTATTGGCTTCTTTAAGTTGACATTTTTTTCAATTTCTAGTTTAGTATTTTTTAAATCCTTATGGCCTGTATGCAATATCTTAATACCTTCATTTCTATCAAAAGAATGATTTTTCTCAATTGAATGATTTGCAAATTCCGAATAATTATCACTAGTAGTGGTGGCTTTCGGAGATGACACCCTTCAAAGTGTTGAAAATTGCTATTTATAATAATAATAATAACGAAATCATAAACATAGATCACACATACTCACCACTTACACTTAACGACAACGAACGCAATCTAGAAATAACAACACATGACGCAAAAATTGAAACATGGAAAAATAAAACATTACATGGAATACACCCAAGTCATATACAACAACAACATATTGATAAAGCCCTTAGTAATAATTGGCTCAAACACTCAGACATCTACGCAGAAACAGAAGGATTTATCATAGCTATTCAGGACAAAATAATAAAAACGAAAAACTACACGAAACATATTATAAAAGACAATACAATAACAAACGACACATGCAGAAAGTGCAAATTACAAAAAGAAACAATAGAACACATAACAGGTGGCTGCTCAACTCTTGCACCGACGGAATATACAATAAGACACGATAACATCTGCAAACACATATATTTGGAACTAGCCCACAAACATAAACTTATCGAAACACACCCCAAGTGGTATCAATACACACCCCCAGCTGTAACAGAAAATGATAACTACAAACTATACTGGAATAGAGACATAATCACAGGCAGAACAAACCTACATAACCGACCAGACATTACATTAATCGACAAAATACATAAACACACATATCTAATAGAAATATCGATACCAAATACAGCAAATCTACAAAAGAAATATTTAGAAAAAATAGATAAATACATACCTTTAGCAGAACAGATAAAATCACAGTGGAAACAAGAAAAAGTAACAATAGTCCCAATAATATTATCGTCTACAGGCATCATACCAAAAACTCTCCAAAAAAATATAGACATACTAAAGTTACCCCCATACGTAATCACCAACATACAAAAAACTACAATTATCAACACATGCACAATAGTCAGAAAATTTCTACAGGTACCACTTTAAACAACTACACACAACCACACAGACACACAAACACATAGCCTCACAACTTGAGTACGCTCCGTTGTGAAGGAAATTACCGGACCATAACCGAGATCAATCTATAATAATAATAATTTGTATAGCGCCGTTTAATGATTCAAGATCATTCCAAGGGCGCTGTTATTTAGATAGATATTATATTGCTCTACGAAACAAAGCTGTTTTCAGTCCTTTAGAGAAAGTGCACTTACTATTTGCACTGCGGACATCTAGAGGCAATTTATTCCACTTTTATAGGACCACTCACATCAAAGCATCGATCATAGTAAGCCGCTTTATTGGCTCTGTCCAACTCCTTTAGGAAGTTGGTACTCTGTGATCCAGAAGACCTAAGTGTGAGATGCCTCCCAGAGAGATCTTTTCTCTGACACAGCTCTTGTATGTATTGTGGTGCTAGGTTATTTAAAGCATTAAACACCGTTAAGCAGATTTTGTAGTCAACTCGCTCTGGACACTTCAACCAGTGCAATTCGTTAAGTTCGTCAGTTATCGTATGAAGAGTGATTATTTTATATGTAGGTACTACGGAAGACTATAAGAAATCAAGCCTTCCATTGACAGATTTTGGTTGGTGGGAACCCCTCTAAAGGATACCTTTGAACTTCAATAAACTCAGTAAGTCCTTTATCACGCGCCATCTTACAAAAACTCATGTTTAACTCACATTGGACTGTAGGGCCAATGACGATGATGATGACGATTATAATTTGAGTGGATTTTTTTGTGACGCAACATTTTCGTATGAGCCATGAAATTTTATTAGAGTCAATTTTTTGCTTTCTTACAAGCGACGAGCGTCACATCCAACTACATAATTTTGCATTACTTCGCGGGCAACTAACAGGTGCTATGTCAAATAATTATTTAACACTTACCTACCCAATAACAAGTTGCCACATTCTGGAGACTTACGATATTAATCGTCTCACAGATCCAGACTGAAAACACAATTAAAAACTGTGTCTCCGCCGGGAAGCGTAGATATTTACCTTTCCGTGTTGATTAGGAGGAAAGTTCTGCCTCGAATTAGGCACTAGTTTGTTGTGTTAATGCACTTAAAAAATCGTGTTGAATTCAAGTCACGTGTCCTCCAAATGCACACAGTTAAGCAACGCAAACTGTTCCTGTTAAGTACATTAGCGCAACAAACTAGTGCCTAATTCGAGGCAGTACTGGCCTCCTAATCAACACGGAAAGGTAAATACGCCACCGGGAATCGAACCCGGGACCTTTGGATTAGCAGTCAGATACCTGACCAACTGAGCCACGAAGGCCTACAAATATCAGTCATTTTGTAAGTGTACACAGGGACTTGCGCCAATTTTCTCCTCTTAAGGGTTTTTGTCAGATATCTATATTCTTGTATAATAGGTTTTTAACTATTTTTTGTTTGACGTTTTTTAATTCATGTTAAAGATGATTTGATAAAATCTACAACTCACGACTGTCAAATATACCTATAACCTACCGCATGACGTGATTCTATTTTAAAATAAGTGAGTATAATGATACAATATAAAATTTGATAACATTTGACATCAAGTTATGTAGATGGTGGTGGGCGGTCTAAATATACTTTACTGATTGTAAAAATCCGGAAAGTATCGTCACACGGACTGACATTTGAATAAATAATAAGTGTTCCGCTTTTATACTTTATCAAAATATGTATACCTAATATGTGGTTAATTATAATTTATGTGTTTAAAATCGGACCACGACATTCAATCAATCAATCAATGAGCTGCCGTTAGTTAAATGTCCATACAAAATAGTCCGTAGACATAAAAATCATTACCTCATGGTCATACCTACCGATTCATTAGAAATCATTACCTCATGGTGATACCTACCGATTCATTAAAATCATTACCTCATGGTCATACCTACCGATTCATTAAAATCATTACCTCATGGTCATACCTACCGATTCATTAAAATCATTACCTCATGGTCATACCTACCGATTCATTAAAATCATTACCTCATGGTCATACCTACCGATTCATTTAAATCATTACCTCATTTTTTAACAGATTTTTAACTATCTCAATAGAGACGAAGTTGGAATATTTCACGTAAAACAGCCGATGACAGGTCGTAAACCCTGTAGGTGCCTTGATTTCCCGGTTCTCCTACAATAAAATATTCCAACTTCGTCTCTATTGAGATAATTAAAAATCTGTTGAAAAATATCTTTGACTCCCGACAGGGAAAAAAATCCAATGTTTGCGCATATGCAATAATAAAAAAAAATATTCGATCATTATCTCATGGTGATACCTACCGATTCATTAAAATCATTACCTCATGGTCATACCTACCGATTCATAAAAATCATTACCTCATAGTCATACCTACCGATTCATTAAAATCATTACCTCATGGTCATACCTACCGATTCATTAAAATCATTACCTCATGGTCATACCTACCGGTTCATTAAAATCATTACCTCATGGTCATACCTACCGATTCATTAAAATCATTACCTCATGGTCATACCTACCGATTCATTAAAATCATTACCTCATGGTCATACCTACCGATTCATTAAAATCATTACCTCATGGTCATACCTACCGATTCATAAAAATCATTACCTCATAGTCATACCTACCGATTCATAAAAATCATTACCTCATAGTCATACCTACCGATTCATTAAAATCATTACCTCATAGTCATACCTACCGATTCATTAAAGTCATTACCTCATGGTCATACCTACCGATTCATTAAAATCATTACCTCATGGTCATACCTACCGATTCATTAAAGTCATTACCTCATGGTCATACCTAACGATTCATTAAAATCATTACCTCATGGTCATACCTACCGATTCATTAAAAAAAACGAGTGGGTTGTGGCCAACGCCAAACTCCTCACTAAGAAGTCACTCAAAGTATTCAAATTTTGTATGGAAAATTTTCAGCAATTTTATGAAATGAGTTTGTCTAATTATTTTTTATTTAAATATTTTATTATGAATACTTGATGTTCCTTCAATGCCATTTTATGAAAGTGATGTACATTTTTACCAATTTCAAGTTTTCTGAGCGTGGAGTCACTTTGAAATATTTGACAGTAAAAAAAATGAGAAGCACTATTCAGATATCCTTCAAAATATAATGGGGTCTGAATGAGTATTAGATATACAAATTTGCATAATTTGAATAGTACTTATAGAATTGAATGAGTACTTTAGTCTATAGTCGATAAAGTAAAATGAACACGCTGTGCATAGCACACACACATACACACACAGATACATTGTGATGAAACTTTCAGAATACAATCTCAAAATGATACTAGTTGATAATCTTCAATAAAAAATAGCCTTAAAAATTGCGAAATCATAACTCCCCACTCCCCATGGGTTAGTGAGGAGTAAAAATTTAACGGGATTTTATTTTTAATCATTCTTTTTGATAGATGCTCAGGTGGTCAGCGAGTATTACAAGAGAAGTTACAAGAGAAAATAAAATTAGAAACGAATATGTTCGAGGTAGTTTAGGGGTCGCGCTTTTCCGGGGAAACTAAAGAAGACCATACTACGATTATATGGGCACGTACACCAAATGAGAATCATGTGGTTAAACACGCTGTAAACATACCTACTCAGTCCATAGTCTACTTGCATACATACATAATAAGCCTTACTAATAAACTTGTTGTTAAAGTTACACGACCGTTTAACACCCGTGTAGGCAAAAACTTTACCAATAAACGCTGTGTAGCAGATCAGTTGATCAACGACTGTGTATCTCTCATACAAATTTTACACAACGCTTGCACAGCTGTCAGAGGTAGTTTAACGGTGTTTTAAGACAAATATCATCTATCAAAAAAAAATATTTTTATATGCGTTTTTATATTGTTATATCTTGGAATAATATGACGAAACCTCTACAAAAGAATGTATTCTCGATAGTTGTGCATTTTAGGAGGGAAAATTTGCTCTATGTTAATATCTACAATGGTGTTGGCTTGGGTATTAGTATGATAAAATTAATCGTTATATTTTCCATATTCCTATTTTGAAATGTAAAAAACATATGAAAATATTAACTACGACAAACGTCAAAATAATGATGGCAGATGGTGGCTCTGCGCATGCGCGAGTTCGAAATTACCACGTTGTCGGATTATTTTTTGTTGTACGCTTGTTGCAACTACACAGTCATTATACAGCGTTTATTGGTGAGATTTTCAAATAATTGCTGCACGGGCTTTACACGGTGTGTAACTAAAATACTGGTCAGCGGGTGTGCAGCAGATTTTTATTAGTAAGACTGTAGGAGTTGAAGGAGGAGTGAGCACCTAACAGAGCACCTAAGAAATATCATTTCATAACTTTAGTAGAACGCAACAAACGAGAACTTCAAGACAATCAAATATTGTCAATTACTTTGTTCCGATCATGAAAACCTCTTTTAGGCAAAGACATTTTTGCTTCATATCTTTAACCAGTTGGATATTAGTATTAAAGAATTGACTACAACTAGATCCTTCAAGACTGCACTGATAAAGGCACTATGCGGAGGTGGTTATCCTACCGTGACTTATGTCTGACCCGGCACATGTCAAATTTATATGCGGAGGTGGTTATCCTACCGTGACTTATGTATGTCTGACCCGGCACATGTCATATTTATATTCGGAGGTGGTTATCCTACCGTGACTTATGTATGTCTGACCCGGCACATGTCATATTTATATTCGGATGCGGAGGTGGTTATCCTACCGTGACTTATGTATGTCTGACCCGGCACATGTCATATTTATATTCGGATGCGGAGGTGGTTATCCTACCGTGACTTATGTATGTCTGACCCGGCACAAGTCATATTTATATTCGCATTTTGTTTCTGTAAATATTATTTGTATTTTCTTTTTTTTTTAATATTATGTGCAATGGACTTTTTTGTGTATTTGTATCATTCATTTTACATATATTTTTTTTACTCTTGTTTACTCTTCTTTAAGGGGCAGGGTAAGGCAATGTAGGCGAGTCAAATGCAAAATTTGAAACTATTGTATGAGAATGTACGTCCTTAAAGATTACAATCGTGTGCGCTCAAGTTAGTGAATTTGAATCAAGCGTTACATAAAATACTATGATTTATTTGATTTTACAAAAAAGTGAGAACATAGATTGAAAATGTATCGAGCCAATGTTTAGATTTATAAAATATCTATCATTTAAAGAAAAATTAATGTTTCTAAGCCTTACAAGTTTTGAGTTATGGATAAAAAATCTGAGAAAACAGGTTTTATTAAAAAAAATACTATGAACAAAGTACACAAAATAAAAAAAAGTGTATCGGGCCAATGTATAGACAAATAATTAGAAAATAATATATATTTTTGTTGAAGACGTAACTTTTAAGAGTAAGGCGTTATGAACATCCAAAAAGTACCTTGGAGCCTATCTCGTCACCTTAATATGAAAATTACAGCTGAATAAAGACACTCGACTGTGTAAAAAAACAGTCCCAGAACAGGGTTTTGCCTAGTGGGGCGTTATTAGTCAATTTATATAATATGTTATATTTGTTTTGTGTATTAATAATAAAAATAAAATCTAGAGATGACGCAGCATCGAAAGGTAATTGCGTACCTAAAGGACAGACCACAGATGAACTGGGAATAGACAAAGAATAAGAAGATTATTTTAGTTGGTAAATCTATATATAGCTATTTTGTATGGATATGAATCTGCAGTCTACAGGACCACACCCGGAAAACACTTTTAAAAATGTTATAACGATTGTATAAAAAAGGCGTATCCATTAAAAAAATAGTAGGTACCTACTTTAACATAACATAAAGTAAGAATACAGAGTTAACATAAGCTACGACTTTAGGCCGGGAGATTAGTATACAAAGTGAGGTAGGTGGAATGGGAGTGCCCCAAACACATAACAGATCGACAGTGTGTCAAGCCAAGATCCGCGAGATTTTGTATGACCAAGTCAACATTTTTCATGGTTTTTCCAAGTTTGAAGTCAAAAAACACCAACTTAGAAGCTTCGCAACATATATCTTAGATGAAAGAAATTGGCATGCGGCAATATTCTCGGCACTTGCGCAGGGTGCAAGGAATTGTTAGGTATTATTATTATGTCATACATGGATGAACTCAGAATTCCGAGTAGAATATTTAATTATGTGCCCCCCCCCCCCCCTCTTATAATTTTGATCCTCTTGATGCACAAAGACCCAGAAAACTTTAATAATCAAAATTTTGAATTTTTGTTCCAATCAGGGGTTATCATCTTTTTTTTATTGAATTTTATTTTATATTTATACAATTTGTTTAAATATAGACAAAAATATAATATCTCAAACTTGATTTTTTTAAAACAGGTCTAAAATTTCTCGAAGTTTTTTAATAGGGAAAAAAATTATGGCAAATTAATTTCTTTACCAGCCTATATTTCCATTTATGCATATCAAAAAATGCCAAAACACCCCAACTACATAATATAATTTTATTTAAAAAATATATATATTATAGTAGAACACCACAAAACTTTTTTTAACGATTTTTATAAAAATTTAATTAAGTGACGACATCGTTTCATACAATTTGTATGGCAGTATACACTACACAATATCTACGAGGACTCTCAATAGTTTGATACTTAATCTCCATACATACATACATACATACATACCATCATGCTGTTTACATATTCGGGATAGGAAATAAGGACTGACCTCCACACTATCCTATCTTGACATAAATCTATAAAAAAATAAATAGCAATAAAAAGAATAAAACAAAATATATCTACTTACCAAATAAAACTAAAATGCAGCTAATTGTCAAGAAAATCCCAGGGTTCCATTTGAACATGGTGATGAATATTCTGGAACCAATAGACGTTGTATCAATACTCTACCATGCGTCACAAAACACTTAACGAATTATCGTATCTTCACTATTAAATGTGGTTTTTGCACAATTTCAATTTCATTATTTTTTACCGATAAAACTTTTTAAAGGTACAATTGAAATTCCTCACATTAGTGTTCTAAAATCATTCAAATTGAATATGCAATATATTTTTTTTAAATGTATCGGTAGATATCTGTAGAAATGATTTTTTATGGATATCTGCATGAACATATTTTTCTGGATATCTGGATATGTCATTTCTTAGGATATCTGGATGAGTGAATTTTTCTGGCTATCTGGATATGAATAGGTAGGTGAATTTTTTCTGGATATTTGGATGGGTGAATTTTTTCAGATATCTGGACAGGTGTTTTTTTCTGGGTATCTCTGGATGGGTGAATTTTTCTGGAAATCTGTATGTATGAATTTTTCCGGATATCTCGATGGGTCAATTTTTCTGGATAATTGGATGGGTAAATTTTCCTAGATATCTGAATAAGTGAATTTTTCTAGATGGGTGAATTTTTTTTAGATAATTGGATGGGTAAATTTTCTGGATGGATCAATTTATCTGGATATCTGGATGGATTTATTTTTTTCTGATTGAAGCTTGCTTTTGTTGCGTTTTATTTGATCTTTTGAATAATTTACAACAGACGCATTGATCTGTTTATTATTTTGAATAAATACACAAGTATAAAAAATTAAAGGGTTGTGTCCAACACTAAACTTATTTTATTTATTTATTTTTTAAATAAGAATGTAGGTGTCTACAATTCAAAATTGTGAAATCAAAATAAATAATTAAATGATATTGCCCCAAAGCCTGTATGTATACTTATGTATCCATAAGTTTTAATAATATTGAATTGTTGATAAATATTTTATGATTATTTTTTTATTTCTCCTCGGGCAACTAATAGGTTATATGAGAAGAAAATCTATGGATTTAACAGATTTTTCTTTGACATTAAAACTGAAGGTAGGTATTACAATTTCAATCTTTTCCCTTTCATTTTTTACACAATTTATAATTCACATTAACAAAAGAATTAGCAGATCAATGTGTAAATTGTAGATAATTATCAAAAATCAAAATAAATTGCAACAACGCAAACGCATCAACCGGCCTTATCCATCCAGATACTTGACATAATTATTATATTCTGTTTAATAGGTTAGATTCTGTGGGAGTAATCAATTTTTAATTACTGGCAAAAGTTTTTGGAATAATGCCAGTGGCTGACAGTATTTTTTTTTTCATACAAATCACTCGATCACAATTATTATTAGACTGATACACAGAGCAAAAAGATCGTTATTATTTATTTTTTTTGAATACCGTATACGTTCAAAATGGCGGTGACGCTGTGTGGTACGACGTTATCATTATCTAATATTTTGTTTTATATTAATTAAATTATTATATAAATAATATGATTTGACAAAGTTTTCGACTGAGTTTACGAAATTAGCCGACTATCGGTCGTAGTGCTTCGAACCAACTAACGTGATAAGAAAATTGACGAGAAAAAATAATATTGATAATGTACGGGTGTTTGTTTTCATCTGTACCGGATTTAATTATTATATTCGTTGGTTATTTTTAAATTAAATTTTGAATAAATGTCTTCCAGCAGAGGAATGTTGAACCCATTGACGATATTATACCTTCATATACTTCAGGGACTTATTTTTTGAACTACCTACTACCAGGGCGGGATAAATCATAGAACAATCAGGAACAAGAAGTCAGGGCGGTTGTCTTAAAAAGGGTGCTTAAAATTCTAAAATATTAATCATATAAATAAAAACTCCGCAGGTATGGAGCTCGGTTCTCTTTGCGTACCCGGATAGAGGCTCGGCGTGATGGTGTGTATGCAAAAAATCCTGCTTATTATGATTCGTTATTTTATACCCGATGTAATTTTATATAATTTTAAATTGTTCTACATTTAAAATTCCAAAAAAATGGGGGGTGGCGGATTCAAATATATTGCTACGGGCGCAAAAACACGTTTATCCGACCCTGACCTACTACAACTATGGATGAAACGTGGCTTCACCATTACGACTCAGAAGCAAATTTACCATCATCTCCAACCCCTAAGAAATTTAAGGCAAATCCTTCCGCCGGATTGATCATGGGCTGTCTTCTCTGGGATAGTAAAGGGGTGTCATGATAGAATATCTCGACCATACGGCTACTTTTACGGGGTCTTTGTATGCAGAACAAATAAAAAAATTGCGAAACGAAATTCTCGAGAAACGGCGAGGAAAACTATAGCAAAAATTGTTTAGTTCCGTCAAGATAATGCCCCAGCTCACAGGTCCGCCGTTGCTATGGCTACAATTCGAAATTGTTTTGTTCCGTCAAGATAATGCCCCAGCTCATAGGTCCGCCGTTGCTATGGCTACAATTCGAAATTGTTTTGTTCCGTCAAGATAATGCCCCAGCTCACAGGTCCGCCGTTGCTATGGCTACAATTCGAAATTGTTTTGTTCCGTCAAGATAATGCCCCAGCTCACAGGTCCGCCGTTGCTATGGCTACAATTCGAAATTGTTTTGTCCTAATGAATCTCAGAAGAAGCCTCTTAATCGCCAAAGGCCATTGGCTTGGCACATTACTTCTCCCGGCGATAAACAAAGGCACCACAATCCATCGAATACAGTACATTTTGATAATTTACAATAATAACAATTAATGGGCCCGAACAATTTCCAAGGTTGAAAAAGTATCTGAAAGAGCAGATATTCCAAGATGACGAAATATTAGTCGCTGCAATAGAGTAATTTTTCAGGGGCCCAGGATGAAGAGTTTTTTTGAGAAAGGAAAATTTAGCTTAGAAAAAAGATATTACAAGTGTATTATGCTAAATTTAATAAAAACTTTCGGCAACAAACTCATTATCACTTTTTAACGAACTCCCCACGTATATGCTGCAAAGCCTCGTCGTTGGTTTTTAACTTCGAAGTTGAAAAAACCACGAAAAAACCTGACCATACAAATCTCGCAAATCTTGGCTTAAAACTATGTCGGTTGGTATATCAAGAGAACTATTTTCTCCTTAACAAATCGACAGTTGGATAACTCAGTGACTAAAAATAAATAAAAATATTCGATGTGACAATATAATTTGGTTATTTTTAATAAATAAAATAATATTAATTGTGTTCCAGTATGAAATGCACGTATATTATAATATGAAGATGAAGGTATAAAAACAATATTTTGATAATTAATAATTAATTGTTAGTGTACATAATATTATTAATGAAATTATCAATGTCAAAGGTCAATTGTTTGTTATATTTTTATCTCTGTGAACCCACACATTAACTAAATATAATATAATATTAACATTGAATTTGTACATATATGTACACAATATTCACGTATTGTCTAAATTTACCGAAATACAGAAGGAATAGGTATTATCCAACTGACGATTTGTTCAAAAGAACTATGTTCTCTTAACATATCGACAATGTATCAACCCAAGATACGCGAGATTGTATGCAGGGTTTATATTTTTCACGGCTTTTCCAATTTTGAAGTCAAAAAACACCAACTTAGACGCTTCGCAGGATATATATTCTATATATTATATGGATTTACTCAGAGCTCGAAGTAGAACATTTTGTGTGTCTGTGTGTATGTGTCTCCTTATAAATTTTGATCCGCACAATGCACAGAGTCCAAAATTTCAGAATATATAGAGAGCCTTCAAAACTTTTATATTTAGTATTTAGAGTTTTTGTTTCAGTAAAATTAAAATAAAGTAAAAATTCCATTTTTGAATTTATTTTTTTATTTTTTCGTATATCTCAAAAACAATAAAAGCTAGAACGCTGAAAAACGGTTTAAATATAGACAAATACAAAATCATAATTTAATTTTAAAAATGTACCTGTGTTTCTCAAACATTTTTACTAAGAAAGATAATATTTTTTATGATAAATTTATTTTTTTAACTGCCTTTATTTCCAAAGTTCTAAAAAATATCGAAAAAAGCCGATTCACCCCAAATACATAATTTAATTTGCTATAAAAAATATTAACATTGTAGTATTACATCTCAAACTTTTTTTAACAATCTTTATAAAAATTTAATTTAGTGACGACATTGCTTCATACAATTTGTATGGCAGTATACACTACACAATATCAACGGGGACTCAATAGTTTGACTTAATCTCCAAACATACATACCATCATGCTGTTTTCATATTCTGGGTAGGACTAAAAGACTGACCTCCATACTATCCTATCTTGACATACATACCTACATGTTTTATATAGAAAACAATAATTTGATGTCATATTCTCCAAACATGCATATAAACCATCAAGCTGTTATCACATTCTGGGTAGGAAAAATGGACTGACCTCTATAATGTCATATCCTGACACACATGTTTATATAGAAAACAAAATATCTGAAAATATTCAATAATTTGGTTTTATAGTTGTATATGTATTTTTTTAACAATGCATACTATCGCCATCTACAGTTGGATCTTATGTGTTACATGCAACTAGTATATATAGCAATATATAGTATATTACTACCAAACCCTACAGACGTTGTCTTGCCCGAACGTTGGCTAACCTGATATTAGCTGTTTTAGCAACCGTTTTTTTTTCAGACATCATTTAACAGAGTCGATTCGGATTTCCGGTGCTACGGAAATTCTCGACTACTTTGGCTTTATTTGGATTGTGAAATTTTATCCTCATACATTTTGTATGGAACTTCATCAATATTTCTCTACGTGAGTTATCGCCCTTTTAAATTTTGGAACAATTTTTAAAGAAGACGCCGTAGAGATAGCTCAATGAAATTTACAAGATAAATACTTGATGGAATAGACAAGTTTTTGAAAAAAGTTTCGAAAAATTTGTTAAGGTTAATCAGAGATTATCAAACTTATTTCTTTTATCGCCCCCTTTGAAAATGAATTATTAATTAATTTTTCAGCGCCCCCAATCTTTATACACTCTTAAAACTTAAAAACCAAAATTTCATTACTTTAATTAATTAAGTTATAGTGTGCTATATTAGAGCAATTAAAACGCAACTTTATAATATAAAGAATATATTTTGATGAAATTATAAGAAACAATATTTTTATCTGGGCTCCTTAACGCCCCCCTCTAGGTCTCCAATGCCCACAAGGGGGCGTTATCGCACACTTTGAGAATGACTGGGTTAATATTTTCATTAAATCGTCCTTAAAATTTTTAAAAAATTGGAATTTTAACTAATTTTGTCATTCGACATTTTTACACGGCGCGATGGTATCAGATCGGCCCACAATTGTTTTTGTGTCTGCAAGTTATACATAGGTAGGTACTATTCACCTATTTAGAAAAAATATCTCACATGTATCTCGATAATTCATATCTCTGTGACTAATAATATCTTGTTAGACAAGGTTTGACAAAAAAGTATTAACTCTCAATCTACAAAAAATAGCGAAACATAATAGAGGTATTCTGGTACCCCCAGGGTGTTCTACCTCTAGACTTCCGCTTGCCTCGGACACCCGTGTACCTACAGATTAAAACATTAAAACAAGTTCATCTCAAAAGTTATACTGTTTGCATAACACCAGGCGTACATTCTGTCACATGTTTTTATATTTTTTACTTACACTTACAACTTTTGACTCGAATTGTGAATATAAACCATCCACGAACCCACTTAAATACGATAACATGAAAATTCTTCGAAACACAATTGTTCGAATGCGCAATTGTACGAATAACAATTTTTTGAAAATCAGTTATCAAAATGACAATTGTCCGAAAGCAAATTATTCGAACTAACGTTTGTTGGAAAACCAATTGACCGAATTTAATATATTTTTGTGTCATTATGTTGCCTCTTTTGACATATTTGTTGCCAGTAAAATATATTCGGTGAAGACTATTATTACTTGTTGTATTATTGTTGGATACGTATGTTTGCATATTTTTAATAACTGATGTTTGACAGCGCGGGATAGCCTAGTTTGTACACCAGTTTTTGATTTTGACACATCATGTACAGACTGTTTATCTAGTATTCACACCAATTTAGTTATTTTATTTTAATAATATAGTTACTTTTTTTAATATATAATGCAACTGGCTCACGCCAGTCGCAATTATAACTACAAACAAACCTAACCAACCTATTTTTACCAAAGTTTTGTAGGTTTAGGTTTAAAAAATCGGTGTACATCCTAGGATATCTGACAGCGCGGTGCATCGCCATGTTGTTTATTCCATAGATTTTTAATATACATACATATTATGTACTATGTAGATGTAGTACTCCGTGCAAAAGTGAGTCATGGAATATCGCGAGTTTAACGTTTTGGTTGGCAACATATTTCAGTTTTCCTTACATTTCAACACATCCCAAATAACTTTTCTCTAAATCTAAATTAACCAAGTGTTTTTTACGACAAATAAATCCGAAAACAATTCACATTAGTCGTTATTCTCTATGGAAAAACGATGTACTAAAACGTCAAAAATCCCCCGGAAAAATGCCTCACTTCGATTCATACAAAATTTGCTACGACATCTAGTATATTATAATAAAAATCTATGGTTTATTCCTCTCACAATACTACCAACATGACGTCATTAAAATTCGAACAATTGTAAATTCTGATAATTGTGTGTTCGGAAAATTGTTTTTCGAAAAAATGTGATTCGAATAATTGCCATTCGTAAAATTGATTTTCGTATAATTGAGCATTCGAATAATTGTTTTTCGAATAATTTTCCTGTCACCTTAAATACACACTCCAATTTAATAAAAAACGGTGCAGACGTTTAGGAGAAGTTCAGCATTCATACATCTCCCAAAGATAATTATGAGATGTATGAAAGTTAATAAGGCGATGGATGTCTGCCAGGATGGTATAATTTTCGCCAAACATCTTGAACGAGCTTCAGGTTGCGCAGAGCGCAAATTTGTGTCTTTTTGCTTCGTTGGATTACTGGCAATCTCCTCCTGCATAGCTGCAATCTTGCAGGGGGAGATTGTCAAAAGTAAAAAAATACGTATTACTAGTTGCATGTAACACATGAGATCCAACTGTCGATGACGATAGTATATATAATTGAAGAATACCATACCATACCATCACGCCATTTCCCTATTTGGGGTAGGCAGAGAGAACCGAACACCAGACTCCTCTCTCTTGACATACATTCCTCGCTTCATTCACGTCCATACATCGTCTCATACACGCTCTTCTATTATTCTTACTTCTAACATCTCCATCTTTCAAAATCCCATTTATGTGATCGTGCCAACTCTTTCTTGGCCGACCTCTACTTTTCATTCCTCTTTTATCAGCCTTGTATACTTTTTTTGTCAGACGGTCATCACTCATTCTTTCTATGTGGCCGAACCACCTTAGGGCATTTATTTTCATCTTACTTACGATATTTCTTTCAATCATACATTCTCGTCTAATATCCTCATTTCTTATTCTATCATACATCGTTTTACCACACATTCGTCTTAGTGACCTCATTTCAACCGCGTTAATTCTACTTTCATGCGTCTTCTGCCATGTCCATGTCTCACTAGCATACATTAGAGTCGGTGCGACGATACCATTGTGTACCGCGAGCTTTGCTTGCCTCGAAATAATTGGGTCAGCCATTACCGGTCTTAATGCACCATTCACTCTATTACCTGCCGTTACTCTCCTTTCAATATCTTTTTCCAATCTTCCATCACGCTGAAACATGCTTCCTAAGTATAAATATTCATCCACTTGTTCTAATTGTACATTCTCCACTCGTATCTCGCATTTTGTTTGTCTTTCGCTCTTCTCAAATACCATTACTTTAGATTTAGTTGCATTCATTCTCAATCCATTTTGCATGCATCCATCGAATACTATTTTAACCAAACATTCCAAGTCTTCCACGCTTTCAGCCATTAATACTTTGTCATCCGCATACATTAGATCACATACAGTCACACCTTCCAGTTTCAGCCCAACGTTCTCATTCTTTAGTGCTCTCACACAGTAGTCAATGTATAGATTAAAGAGCCACGGTGATAGTACGCACCCTTGCTTCACTCCCATATTAATGGAGAACCATCCTGTGAGAGAGTTTTCAATTCTCACACAGGCTTGGCTTTCCTCATATAGAGATGATATTGCCCCTATCAGCCTGCTACCCGCTCCATACACTGATAGCACGTTCCAGAGTTTTTCACGGTCTACTTTGTCATAGGCCTTTTCCAGGTCTATGAAAGCGCAGAAAAGCTTCTGGTTTTTTGCCAGAACCTTTTCAGTCGCCATTCGAAGGGAAAAAATTTGGTCGGTGCATCCTCTACCTCCAACAAACGCTCCTTGTGCATCCCATACCTTGCTTGCTGTAGCCTTTCTCAACTTTTGATCTAGTATCCTAGCATACAATTTTCCAACTGAACTCAGCAGACTGATAGCTCGGTAGTTCTTGCAGTCTAATTTTGACCCTTTTTTAAAGAGGGGCACAATCACTGCGTTTCTCCAATCTGACGGAGTATGTCCTGTCTCCCAACATTTGTTGAAGAGGCAATGACACCATTCCATCGTCTTTTCGCCACCATATTTGATGAATTCAGTTGGTATGCAATCAAATCCCGCAGCCTTTCCTGTACGTGCATGCTTCACTGCCTCTCTGACCTCTTCTATTGAAATTTTCTCGCTGTCATTCTCACATTCATTTATCGGTATTCTGTTGTTCGTCAGACTTTCGCACTGTGTACTTTCATATAACTCTTCAAAATATTCCTTCCATCTTTCCTTGACTTTTTCCTCGTCTATAACCATACATCCATCTTTATCATGTATACATTTTGATCCTCGCTCTACTCCTTGTTTTCGTCGATTTACTCTTTTCCAGAACATTTTTGTGTTCCCAGAAAAATCATTCACAATTTTCACGCTTTCCTTTTCTCTCAATGCATTCTTTTCTTCTTTTACTGTTACTTTTGTTTTCCTCTTGCACTCATTATATATATTTTTAGCTCTTTCTTCCTTCTCGTTTCCAGATCCTTTATATGCCAGCCATTCCTTCCACGCTTTCCGTTTTTCTTCCACTACTTTCTTTACTCTTTCATTCCACCAGGCATCTCCTTTCATTCGACCTCTTTTTGCTTCGCCACACACACTTTTAGCCACATTGAGTACAGTGTTTTTGAGTACACTCCATATGTCACTAATATCCATCTCTGTCACTGCGTGGGGACTTAAAGCACACTCGATCTTTCTTTCAAATTCTTGTCTAACACTTTCCTCTTGCAGCTTCTCTACTTTGATACGCGGTGGCAGGCTTCCACGATTGGTTTTAGAGCGCCAACCAGTGAACAGGCGTATTTTTGTGACAACCAAAAAATGGTCTGTCTCTAGCTCGGCACCTCTGTAGACCCTCGTATCAACTGTCACTTTTCTCAAAGCAGAGTCCACACATACAAAATCTATCATGGATCTTTCATTTTCTCTTTCCCATGTATACATATGGATCCTTTTGTGGTCAAAAACTGTATTTGACACAAAAAGGTCCATTTCCACACATACATCTAACAATCTTTTACCGTTATCGTTCACTCTGCTGTCACCGTAAGGACCGAGAGTTGATTCGAAATCTTTCCTCCGGATTCCTACCCAGCCATTCAAATCGCCTGCCAGAATCATTTTTTTCATTGTCTTTTTTCTTGTTCATTTCCTCTCTTACACTTGCCCAAAACTCATCTTTTTCATTCTCCAAGCTAGAGTTCACAGGTGCGTATCCTATAAGCAGAAACACCCTTGTAATTCCCATCTTAAATCTGATCCACATGAGTCTTGAGCTTACTAGCTTATACTCTTTCATACACTCTACCATTCTCTCATCTAAAACCGCCCCTACTCCCTCGCATGCAAAATTATCTTCATTTATGCCCGACCATAGTTCCATTCTTCCATCGTGTCTTTCGTTCATGCCACTACCTTTTCTTTTCGTTTCGGTCAAGCAAAGTATATCTAATTCTTTCTTTCTCATCACATCACACAGTTCATTCATCTTTCTTTCCATTCCTCCTCTCACATTCCATACACCAAATCTGCATTCGGTCCTCTTCTTATCGCCTCCCCCGTGGACTTGGGTATAATGGATGGCGGGTCGCATTGCTACCTTTGGTAAGTCCTGGGGTTTACTTATACTAACACTTTTGATACTTATACATACATCACACTTTTGCATACATTACCTACACACAAATACACACATTTATAACTAGGAAACTTATAACTAGGAAACATTTATAACTACACACAAATACACACACAAATATAGAAACATTACCTTAAAAATACTTATCGCACTATACCTACTATATCTTAACAACTATACACTTATGAAAATCACTTAAATTCCGGCACAACATTAGTCTTAATCACTTAAAACACTTAAATCTAGGCGCAGTTAAAATAAAATTGGTCAGATTCTTATAATAAATCACTTAAATCTAGGCACAGTTCATACAAAATTAGTCTTAATCACTTAAACCACTTAAATCTAGGCGCAGTTCAAATAAAATTGGTCAGATTCTTATAATTACCTACACTTTGTATCTATTATTACGGGTGTTTTCCACTATGCGTTACAAGTCATAAGTATTTCTCGGTGAACATTCTTCATAGTACCACATTCTCGGTGCACTTGTACTCGTGAATCCAGATGGTCTTCGACATAACAGGAGTTGCACATTTCTCACAGATTTCGGTTGTATAATCTGTGTAAGAATACGTACCAAAATATAAACATTTAAACACAAATTAATAAATGTTTTAAGATATTTTGTTTTCTATATAAAACATGTAGGTATGTATGTCAGGATAGGATAGTATGGAGGTCAATTTTTTAGTCCTACCCAGAATATGAAAACAGCATGATGGTATGTATGTATGTATGTTTGCAGATTAAGTATCAAACTATTGTGTCCTCGTAGATATTGTGTAGTGTATACTGCCATACAAATTGTATAAAACAATATCGTCACAAAATTCAATTTTTATAAAAATTGTTAAAAAAAGTTATAGATGTACTGCTGCAATGTAAATATTTTTTATAGCAAATTAAATTATCTAGTTGAGGTGTTTCGGCTATTTCGATATTTTTAAAAACTTTGAAAATATTGGCAGTTAAACACATTAATTTATGTTTTTCTTAATAAAAAATGTTTGAGACACAGGTACTTTTTAAAACGAGTGAGTTGTGGCCAACACTAAACTCTCCACACCATAGTAAGCGTTCATTTTTTTCTTCTTGAAATGTTGACAATCTCTAAATGCATTTTTATGAAGTACATCAGAATTCAGAGTAGAACATTTACAGTGTTAATTATAAAAATAAATTTGGTTCAATTGAACCCGGTTCAAAGTCTTATTCTGAAATTCAAATATTCTTATACAAGAATTATTTATTTTTATATGAGAATATTTGAATTTCAGAATAAGACTGAACCGGGTTCAATTGAACCAAATTTATTTTTATAAATAACACTGTTAGTGTGTATGTGTCCAATCTCGCCTAATAACTTTTGATCCGCTTGATGCACAGAGCCCAAAATCACATACACTCCTTGTGGGATTTGTTTGTGCATGCTTGCCTTATTATTTTTATTTTCTTATTTTATTAACTGTGTATCCAAAATTAAAATAAATTATTCTTCAAAATGTGACAACTTGAAGTTGTATGCATGTTAAATTAACATTGTACCTGTTAGTTGCACGAAGGTATGAATAAAACACAATGAATACTTTATAAAACTTTAGTAGGTAAGTATATAATTATATAAAACATGATATAAATATTTATATTATATAAACAGACAATGATACTTGTCAATAAATTATAGAGGAAATAATATTTTGTAACAATTGTATAATTGCATTGAAGCATTAGGTTAATCCAAAATGGTGGTAGGTGTATACTTTAAATTTGGAGACAGTAATATTGAAAATTAATATTGTGATTCATTTTAAACGATTTTTTTTAATATAATCAAATTTGCACCTTCAACATCATTTGTAAAATTAAATGAATCACTAAAAATGTTACCTATATTACGATTAAACAATCACGGTTAGGTTATGATTAGACAGACCTGCTCTTATAAACCAGCATAAAGACAGCACCTTTTCATTACACCAGTGCCCCGTTCCACCATCGTACTTTTCAACTTTGCACTTTGCATTTTGCAATTCGACGGCTTGTTTTCGTTCCACCATTACATTTTTTCGCAAAGTAAAAGTTGCAATGTGCAAAGCGAAAAGTAGACGCCTATTGCAAAGCAAATAAGCCGTTCTGTTCCACCATCGCTACTTTTCATAAATAACTTGGCAAAATTTGCGAATGAATTGAAAAGAATATTTTGACGGACTGGTTCCATAGTGCAGTTCTGGTGTTGCAATTGTTAGGATGGTGCAACCGCTCACACAGCAAGACAATCTATGGAAGTCCTAATACAAATATTTCCAGGGCGTTTAACCTCACTACGAGGTGACATGCCGTGGCCAGCTTGTTCACCCGATCTTGCTGCTTGCGACTTCTTTCTATGGGGCTACTTAAAGAGTAAAGTCTACAAATACAAACCGAGGACAACCGACGAACTCAAAGCTTCTATCAATCATGGAAATTCCACAAGAGATGACGACGAGAGTAATGCGCAATTTCCGAGTGAGGCTTCAGTCGTGTATAGACAATGATGGTCGCCATTTAAGTGATATTATTTTTAAGTAACTGAAACTTTAATCATTTAGATATTTTATTTACAATATGTCCAATGGTGATTCGTTTCAGAGTATGAAAACGTCTATAATCAACGGACGACTTGTGTAAAAGGATTTCATCCGCGCGGTGTAAAGTAATGAATCCTGTATAAATACGGTCAACTTTTTGACATTTCTCATGTACTAAAATTCAGACAGATAAATTTAGACGAATCAGAATAGGATATAATAAATGGCAATGATAATTCTTATTATGGTATAGTAATAGTTTGACTAAAATCTATTACGTATTTTTTTAATAGCCCTTCAAATTGGGGAGTTATTTCTGTCGCTCCCTGTACAATATAAAAAAAAATAATCATGCCCACCATCAATTAAATTTATACATTATTACATTATTAATTTAGTAGTGTAAGAAAAAAAAACAAAAACTTTAATATTAATCAATTAAAAGTAAACTCACATAGAAAAAACCTTTGACAATTAAACTTATTCAAGAAATATATTTTACCTGAATACAATAATGTATATGGCATGAGAACATGGGAATATCTCCTGCCAAAAATATTAAATGATATGGATGATGAGCTCTTGCATATATATACTACATGCCCTAAATATTTTACCCACTTAAAAAGGTATATGATGATGTCCAATGACGACAGCTATGTACTCTAAGAGCATGCTCTTTGAGTTGCTCGGTTGATGTAGGCTGGAACCTGTATCGTATAATGCAGGTATATTAAAATTACCAACTACTGAACACGTCAACCTCAGATAAACCCTGGGGGCTTCGATGGTTGACTATTTATGTTAAATTAAAAATGTCATTTATATTAAAAAAAAAGTCAGGTTTGTTCTTAAAATGCAAAGTCATCAAATTTTTGGTTTTGGAATATTTAAAATACATATTTTTTTTTAATAATCACCCTTGCTAAAACATAACTTCATAAACAAAACATAATTTAGTGTTATATGCTCTCTTAAAGTATTTTCTTTCAATTTAATTGTTTTTTATTTCAGTTCAACTGTAGGTACTTATATCATTTTTTGTGTTTGTTTAATTGATTCACCAACATTATTGACAGTATTTATATTTTATTATGTACAATGTACATAGGTAGGTTTTATTATGTACAATGTAAATAGGTAGGTTTTTCCTTTTTTTACTGAGTTTGTTTTCTTTTCTGTGATTTTATTTTCAATATGTGTTTTTTTATGTATGTTTGTAAAACACAATTTATGCTGTAAATGATGAAATAAATAAATAAATGTGTATGTACAAATATGTTCCCTTTAATACTGTAAATTGAGGTTATAAAAACATATTTTATTTATTTAAATAATAAAATATGTATATGTCTTTGTTAAACAAGTACATATACATCTTCCTACGTTCCCTAAAATAATCATAAATGCTTGAGCTATAGGTGAACGAAATTGGTCGAAGCAGGATTCGAACTCGCGACCACTGGATTACTAGCCCAGCGCGCTAACCGCTCTGCCATCGACCCATCTCTTCAGACATATTTCTTGTGTTTAAAGTCTCATGTAATAAGTTAATAATAAATAGTGGATAGGATCAATCAACATTTGTTACAAAACATACAGTCACTCTAGATAACATGTACCGACATAATTTATACAAACACTAACATGATAAATATTATAATACCGCTGGGTTACTGAAATATATATTTATTGAGATAAATGAAAATAAATTTTGCGCGGCCCCAAACAGTGACTCAGTGCTTTTTCTGAACTACTGCTTCAGGCTACGGAGCCGTGAAACTCTTCGTCGTCCTTTTCCTCTCCCGTGTATCCTTTTCTGGATCACAAGCTACAGGAGTTGGTACTCTTATCATCTTATTATAGGCCCAAACTATTACAGTTTTCTTGCCTTTATACAGTCAAGCAGATCAAGATCTTTTTTCATTCATTAGAAATTCATATAGCCTGGTTTGAATATACTGACTGATATTGAGTGCTATTCTGAAATTTCTACAATTGTATTGAAATTAATCCAATTACAATAGCTGTAATTGTTTGCTAAATCAATTATTCAGTAAAACTGATTGTATTTTGCTTTAAACATCACATCTTAAATAATACAAATCAATAAAAACATTATGCTTGGATATGAATTCTCTTGTAAATTGAGGTTATAAATATATCATTAGACACATAAATGCCGACAGCCGTGGCACAGTTGGTAAGCCGTTCGGATTCCGTGCGGGCGTCCTGGTTTCGATTCCCAGCAGAGGAGAAATTTATTTAAATTCATCTCTCACGCAATTCTTGCCTCTCTGGGCTGGAAACACTGGTTAGTTGGAATAAATTGCCATATGGTGATAAACTCGCAACTTGCGCAGGGTGCAAGAAAGTGTTTATTATTATTATTATTATAAATATTTTTTTGTATTTGAAACATCAAATATTGAGTATGAATATTCAATACCAATACGTATAAAAAATTCAAAATGTCGGCGACACAAAATTTTATGAATATACCTCTGACCGCTTGTTATGATTTCAATAGACCATTCCAATGATGTGCGCCATTTTGAATTGTGATAATGCCAAGTCAATCGGTATTATTCGTTTCAGAATTACCTCCATTATCAACAAGTTTTTTTTTTATTATTTATTAGTTTATAAAATTACCATTTGGTTATAATTTTTTTACACTAAACTGTATGTCAGTGCTTTATTAATGTGCAAAAATATATAATGAAGAAGTATGTACATTACTTAAAATGTTTTTTGATATTCATAATGTTTTTTGATATTCATTTACTCTTTTTTATTTGCTGTTGTACATACACAATGTTGTCATACTTTGTAATCTGGTTGGTGGGAAGAAATTGCCTAATGGCAATAAGCCCGCCAGTGTACAATTATATTTGTTTATATTATGTACAAAAAGATGTATAAATAAATAAATAAATAACCCGGCGACACAGCACAAAAATTACAACTAATAATACATGTTTGCAACACCACAATAAAAAGAATCTAAACGACAAAACTGAATGAATAAATTGCGCCTTTTACATGTTGTTTCACAAAAGCAAGTACTGAGAGAGACACAGAGTATGCTATTATGGATAAGATCGAAATAGAAAGGCAATCGTGGTTTCACTGGATTCATGAATCAAAGCCCACGAGCACAGGCGACCAGAGTACCAGCAAGAATAGGCGAGCCAGAATAGGCGAGCCACATGGGCTAGCGACCATGTATGCAAGATTGAGGGGCCCCTTTATGACTCAAGTCACGCTCACCACTCACCCACTAACCTCCGACTGATACTCTACTCCCCTGCACAACCAAATCCAATAGGACGCGGATAACGTTGCTTTTACCACCCAAATCAAATTCACGTATATCTACAAACCATACTGTCGATGCCGATTGCATGACCAAGCTGAATGTCGCGCAAACAAAAAAGTGACTCAGCTTTCTTCACCTGGATCTAAGGACACTTCAAAATCATGCCGCCAAAAAGATTTTTGTTTTAACTCGTGTACTAAATTTTGCAAGACATCTCCTTAGGCAACATCAGGTAGAAGTCGAGGTGCAAAAAATCTGAGTTATGGAAGAAAGGAAATTATATAATCAATATTGATGGATGTGAAAAGCCAATGAGGAAACAAAAATTATCTGAGTCAAGTAACTATTTACCGTGCATAAATTGTTTAGGATTTTATTCAAGAAAGCATTTATGGAAGTATAAAAAACAATGTAATCCAGAATCATCTGGCACATCAGTTCAAGTAGATGCACAAAACTTTATGTGTCGTAATCAAATGGATCCAAAACTTTTGAAAGATGTATTTTCACGGATGAGAGCAGATAAAGTCTCTTTTATAGTAAAACAAGACTTTTTGATTTGTGAATTTGGTGCCCATTACTTAAAAATACACCGCGAACAACATTTTTTAAACTTCGCTTCAAGGAAAACGAGGGAGCTAGCAAAACTATTGATAGACATACGGAAGATAAAGCCAGATATAAAGACTTTTAGCTAATTGGTAACCAAAGGGGTTACCAATCAAAAGTAGTTAGTAACCAGAGGGGTTACTAATAAATATAGGTGGTAACCAGAGGGGTTACCAATAAAGAGAGTTTACTATATCCCAAGTGGATATGATTTGAAATAAGAACACAAGGACAGTGGTTGAGAGAGAAGAAGAAAGAATGGTCAAAAGTTACAATGAGTATATTGATCACAATTAACAGTTTGCTTAAAGGTAAATTTACAATTGATGAAATAACTTACAAAGGAACTTTCTCACGATGAGTAGGTATAACGAGCGAGTTAGCGGGTGTGTTCGAAGTGTCTGAATCTTCGCATGGTGAAGTACCATCGTGCTCGCGAGGTCGAGAGATGAAGTGTTGGCGAGACGACGTGGTCGAGAACGGCGGCGTGAAGTGACGAACGAAGTGACGGAAATGAAGTGACGACGTGTAGAGGTGTGGACTCCCTTAAATAGTGCTGCGCTGGGGGTAGCAAGTTCAATGTCCTCGAACTTTCTAGACTTATTTATTTGAAGTGTCATACCCAGTTGAGGAGTATTGTCACTTGTTTGACGTTGTGGGCGATGAACTCGGCCTAGCGATAAACAAATGTACTTGCCGTCGCTAGGCGCACGCTCGAAAGAAATTTCGAGATGTGGTCTGCCACAGACTTTATTTGATGCTTTGAAACCTAAAAATTACGTCATTGTGACAGCAACAAAAAGTGTTGCAAAATATGATGCAACAAAAGATCGTTACGAATCGCCTACCTATGCTATGAATATTAGCACTTCTTTATAACAGTGTTGTCACCTAACAATCAAATAATTTTAAAATCAGAGCCAAATATAAAATCTGCTGAAATGCAAGCAGAAATCAAAACATTAGTTCAATTAATTGAAACCAGTTGGCGATTCGACGTATCGAGTAACGCTGCTGATGATCTCAACTTAAACAAGTGGAACAAAATAACAATAGTACCTTTAGCAAGCGATTTAAAACTATAAAAGGACCATTTGTGTGCCAAAGCCAGATATGCAGCGTCTAGATTAGTGCAATCAACATTAGATGAAAATGATTATTTTGATTTGTTGGAAACTATTTTTTGTCGAATATTATTACTGAACAGAAGACGCCCTGGTGAGCTGCAAAGGCTAATGCTCAGCACATACCAGGAAAACGAGTCCAATGTTAGTAAATATGAAGAGTTTGATCGTACTCTAAGTACCACCGAACAAATTTTAGTGAAGAGATTCAAACGTATAGTAATACGGGGGAAAAGAGGTAGAGGGGTACCGGTTTTATTTAGTGCAGATGTGCAAAATGACATAAACATATTGATTTCTGTGAGAAATAAATATAAAGAAGAACCGAATAATTTCTTATTTGCCAAACCAGGATGCACAACACTCATTTATGGATATAAACTATAGAAGACACGGAAGGAGCCTCCACGTAGATTGAGTTTCGGTTAACTTCGGAAAAGCAATCGGGCGTCCCTGGAAACGGCAGAATGCCGGCCAATCCTTCCACCACCGGAGCACCAACCAATATGATGGTGTTCCGGACACGGAAAGTAAGTAAGTAAGTAACTATAGAAGATTCTTTTACATAGAATCTTCTAAAACTAACTATCCGGATCCGGAATAGGATATGTTTGCTTCAAGTTTTTATGTATTCAAAAAAAAATTGTGAATTTGTCGGTTATTTAATCTGTGCTGTCTTGTTTTGCACATCTTTAACTATTTAACTTTTTAATTGTGCCCCTTTAACTTAATTTTAATTAACTATTATTCATACATTGAGACACGTGAGGTAAATCATAATATAAGTTTCTAGTGGTCGATGCTTCCCCCACTCCCCCCCTACCTCTCTCCTTTCCCATCCTGTCTTCATAATTGTTAATAAATGTGTATGTACTTAATATATTTAGAATACTATGATAGGCAACATAAAAATTATCTATGTATATTTGTATAAATCTTTATTGTATTACTGTTGTATTCTATAAAATAAAATAAAATAAAATAAAGTGTTATACAAACATGCCAAAATGTGTGGAGCCAAGAATCCACAAGCTATAACATCAACAAAATTACGAAAGCATTTGGCTACATTGACACAAATGTTCAATATGTCCGAAAATGATATAGAAAAGCTTTCAAACTTTATGGGGCATACAAGTGGAGTACATCGAAAAAATTACCTACTACCAGACGACATTTATCAGACAGCAAAAATTTCTAAATTATTGTTATTAATGGAGGATGGGAGAGCAGATATGTATAAAGGGAAGGCATTAGACGATATCAACTTAAATATGGATGAAGAATTAGAAGGAGAAAGTATTGAAAAAGAAGATCTTATAGAATACCAAGAAATAAATTGTAACACAGATAGATCATCTTATAGATCAGTGTTTGGACTCAGGAAGTTCGACCACATATCCGAGAGCAGGCAACGACTGAACTGGTTAAAGATCCGTCACCGAAGAGATTCGCATGTTCTTTCCCTACTCTACCAAATCCTTAATAACCCTCTTACACCCACGTACCTCAAAGAGAAATTCGCCCACTTATCATCACATGGCCTTAACTTACGGTCCCAACATAATAGCACACTTACATACAATACCAATACACCACACCTCTACTTATACTTACTTACGGTCCCAACATAATAGCACACTTACATACAATACCAATACACCACACCTCTACTTATACTTACTTACGGTCCCAACATAATAGCACACTTACATACAATACCAATACACCACACCTCTACTTATACTTACTTACGGTCCCAACATAATAGCACACTTACATACAATACCAATACACCACACCTCTACTTATACTTACTTACGGTCCCAACATAATAGCACACTTACATACAATACCAATACACCACACCTCTACTTATACTTACTTACGGTCCCAACATAATAGCACACTTACATACAATACCAATACACCACACCTCTACTTATACTTACTTACGGTCCCAACATAATAGCACACTTACATACAATACCAATACACCACACCTCTACTTATACTTACTTACGGTCCCAACATAATAGCACACTTACATACAATACCAATACACCACACCTCTACTTATACTTACTTACTTACATGCAGCTCGGATGTGGAATATATCCAGCAGCCGGAGAGTATCAGAGATGCCACCAGTGGCGACTCTATATAAAGTGCGTTGGATCAATTGCACTACCAATTTTTAAATGATTTATTGTAAAAAATAATATTTAAATATGTTTTAAAAATAATATTACGCTTTACTTTATTGCTGTTATTTTTTTCCAAAAAAAAATAATTAGTAAACACTGTCCATATACTTTATATCTTCGCGATCGATATAATATTATGTAACTACCGCAATACAAATAATATTATTAATTTAGTACTGCGTGCGATATTCATTACGCACCGAGTTATAATTGTCTATTGTATAGCGTATGTATGAACAGACAGAGATAGTCCCGTATTAGATGAGAAAGAGATACTTGTACTTACTAGCAATGCATTCATTTCACAAATTTCGTGCGTTGCACCAAATTATCATATCTTAGATGTACTTAGAATGTATATCTCTATCTCGCTCTCTCTCTAATATGTTCGCAATTAGTATTGAAACATGAATATTGGCGTGTTATCTTTTTTCTTCGTAATGTAAACACTAGGTATACATGAGCATTGAGCATGCGTAATTAGAGTAATTTGTCAGGTTTTAGTCAGTTGAAACAAAACTTTGTTTATATTGTATATTATCGCTTTTTACAAGATAATCTAAATCAATAAATATTTGTGTATAGTTCAGATATCTTATAGATTTAAAAACGAGTGAATTAATAGATGTGTTTTACATTAAAAGTAATGTCTTCTTTTGAAAATAACTTAAAAATAAATCGTGGAGGTCTTCCAAGACCAATGTTAAATATTAAACAACAATGCAAAATTAGAACTAAGAATTTTGTTTGTGTTTTTAAAATGCAGTTTTATGATACGGCATCATGATTATGTGGTTGTGACAAATTAAATAGTTTATTTTGTTTTCCATGTTAACTATTCGATGGCGACTATATCTACTTGGATTATAAAAGGTGTTAATGATTTGGCTCGTTTATCTCATTTATTTATTTATTTAATAAATAAATAAATTATTTCTTCACAAATTCATTTACGCAATACAATAAATTTATCTAACTTAGATACTGTTGACATTAGAACACAATTAGATTGTGGATATCGATCAATAACAAACGAGTGATTGAACTTCTTTACAAATAGGTGAAATATTTTGAATATGTATATTATTTCATTTTTATCCATAATATACCAACGTAGACGTATATATCTATGTAGATATACGTAAATGCATATCGATTAAATACCAATTAATTTATTATTAATTCAGGAAAAATTTCACTACCAAAAATGATCAAAAATACGATCTACCAGTCGCCACTGGATGCCACTAATTTGTTAGCATTCAAAAAGCGTCTAAAGTCACACTTTCTATCCACATAAACACAAATTAACGTCTTTTTCCCTTTATCCCTCTTCCTTTCTCCTCTCATATCCTCCATCCAATAAGCATAGTGTATCTATCTGATGTTTTTTTTTTATTCTTATTTTGTTCTTATTTATTCATATACATTTTTTTATTTATACATGCCAATTTTTTGTTTTTTATATTTTCTATTTGTATTTTTAACTGATAATGATATTCTTAACCTGTAACTGATTGTATTTACCATGGTGGTTGACTGGTAGAGATTGCCTGCGGGCAATAAGTCCGCCACGTTGTTTCATTCAATAAAAGTATTTTATTATTATTATTATTATCATCAAATTCTGAAGCTTTATATTTATATTAATCAAAATTCAACATCAATTGCAGCTCAAGTGCCTGAACCTGAACACCAAATCTCGCGACAATTAACCAACAGTAACACTCAACTTGAGAAAATAAAAAAGAAAAGAAATCTGATACCGTGGACCTCAGAGCAGAAGAAAGTTGTTCTAAAATATTTTGACAAACATATAAAAACAAAGAAATCACCAAAACGGCAAGAATGTGATGGGTTAAAAGAGTTATATTCGGAACTATTAAAAAACAAAGAAATCACCAAAACGGCAAGAATGTGATGGGTTAAAAGAGTTATATTCGGAACTATTAAAAAACAAAGAAATCACCAAAACGGCAAGAATGTGATGGGTTAAAAGAGTTATATTCGGAACTATTAAAAAACAAAGAAATCACCAAAACGGCAAGAATGTGATGGGTTAAAAGAGTTATATTCGGAACTATTAAAAAACAAAGAAATCACCAAAACGGCAAGAATGTGATGGGTTAAAAGAGTTATATTCGGAACTATTAAAAAACAAAGAAATCACCAAAACGGCAAGAATGTGATGGGTTAAAAGAGTTATATTCGGAACTATTAAAAAACAAAGAATGTCTAAAAATCAAGGTGTTTATACAGAATATGTATACTAAAAAGTAACGACAAATATAAAAGGATTAAGTGCAGTGTGGAATCGTATATATTATTTAGCACAAGGAAAAAAACCTATAAAATGATAACACTTTTTGGTGATATTGATTATAATATCTCACCAAAAAGTGTCACCAGTATTTTAGTTTGTATATTTTTTTATTTTTTAAAAAAAATGAATATGTCCTTGTTAAACAAGTACATATACATCTTCCTACGTTCCCTAAAATAAGCAAATAAATGCTTGTGCTATAGGTGACGAAACTCATGCATTCTCTACATGATACCTGTTAAGAATTTGATGTAAAAAATAAGTGTGAAAATTGTGATATCGTAAATCTCTACTATTAATTAGAGAATAGAAAAGCTTTTCTGTAGAATTTTGAATGTTTTTTTTTTTGTTTTTAGTTGACTTTCTTGGCTCAGTTGATTGGATATCTAATTGCTAATTCAAAGGTCCCGGGTCAAATTCCAAGTGGAGACACAGTTTTAATTGTGTTTTTTCAGTCTGGTTCTGTGAGACGATAAAAATAATGAATATGCACTTGTAACAAGTACATATTCATCCTCATACATTCCCTAAATTAAGCATATACTTGCACTATAGGTGAACGAAATCAGTTGAGGCAGGATTCAAACTCGCAACTCGTAAATGAGGCAACACTTTCAACTCTTTCCTCTCACAAAAGTGTTGCTACCTACATAAGTAGTCATTATAATCGCCTACAACTCGTCGCTGTGTACGTCTCACTGACAGTTGAAGAAGTTTGATACATAACGAAATATACATATTTCATTTTTCTTTCACGTTATTATATCGATCGATTAAAGCTACGCCCCGTGCGCATTTAACACTCAAACCGTGTTTGAAAGTGGTGTGTTATAGCAACATTATAATGTTGTGAGGCACCCAGGCCTGCTTTTTACCATCGTCAAACGAATGATTGATGGGGGTAACTGTAGAGGCCGCCCCAGAAACAACTATATAGACCAGATAATCGGTGACGTGCGCTGTAGCAGTTACAAAGAGATGAAGAGACTGGCGGACGATAGAGTTAAGTGGAAAGATCGAGTGTTTGGTGCAGACCAATCCTAGGATTGTGACCCAGAAGAAGAAGAACGGAGATATAGAGGTTATAGTGGGTGCCTTCCTTGAAGACCTCCAATACAAAGGAAGAATTTTACCACCATGTGGGTGCAATATTCCCTTCTCTTTATATCCAAAAAAAACTTATGTTGTTATTTAAAATTTTTTTTAAAAATAAAATGAATTTTCGTGATACACAACATGGCTGCAGGCAATTTTTACTCATCCAGTTTTGTAATTTAAAGATATAAGTACAATTTAAATATAATAGGAAATTAATGCAAGTAATTATATAAACAATATTATACATTGCAGCATATTATATGATATTCAAATAGGTACATTTTTACTATAAATACGTTATTAACAAGATTCATATGAGAATTTCATTAAAATATTAGCAGACTCCCCGTATTTGACACTTATAATAATAACTACAGCGCCATTTAATCTTTAAATCATAGAATTATGAATAAAATGGAGACTCCCCCATACAAAGATCTGCTGACTAGGTGTTTAGGTATTATAATGAAGTTAGTCACAATGACGCAGTGATGACACTACAAAGAAAAGATAAAAAATTATTGAATTTTAAAACGTAGACGATACAACACTTGTACAACTTTTATACAAAAAATATATTGATACAAGTCACGTAAAATATTTTTTTTGCAAAAGGTATAATTAAAAGGCAATAATTTTAATGATTACAGAAGTATTACCAGCAACAAATTGGCTACTAGATTTATTTAAACAATACATTTTAGTAGATATCAGGAAAGTCTACTCTATTTGGTTTATGGTTTTAACATAAAATTAGATACTTGTTAAAAATTTAAATTTGACATAGTTATCACCCGTAGAAGCAACATAATGAATATCGTTGACTTTGATTAAATACGGTGAGTCAGCGCCCTCTGGATGCAGTTTTTCTGTGAGATCAAGCCGCAATGTAGACAGATATTATTTCCAATATGGCCGCTGTACGAGTCAGGACTTTTAGTCGTCATTAAAAATTAGTCAAAATTAGTCATCGTGCCTATTAGAGATAGCTGTCAAACTCCATACAGCTTATACGCCGGCCATCATTTTTTCTACATTTCGGCTTGTCTAGATGAAAAGAATACTTTACCCAGAGGACCTTGAGTAAGCCTACTATATACACACACATATTGCACAATATACACCGTAAAAATTACATAACCTTAAATTATTGATATTTTGTCTTTTTTCTTTATTATATATTTTTTTTGAAATACATGATAGAAAAGAGTGTTCATAATATTATAAGCATTGAAAACAAATAAAAAAAGGTTTGAAAACCAATCAAGAAGAATAATAATAGTTGAAATTTTAAAACAAATCGAATTACAGTACAATCTCGCTAAACCAGCACTAATTAAGGGACAAGATTGCCAGATAGCGGACAATACAGATTACTAGAATTGTAAATATTTGTATTTAAATTTTAAGACATAATTGTTTATTATTAAAATATGAATAAGAATAAATGCAGTTAAGTAGAACAAATAGAATGCAAAATTAATACAGTTGAAATGAGATTGCTAAAACGAATTTGTAATAGAACAATGTACGACAGGGTACGAAATGAGGACACAAGGAAAGAATGTAAGATGAAGAAAGATGCAATTAATAGAAGAAAAGTTAACATATTGAGATAGTTTGGCCACATGGAAAGAATGAATGACGATCGCCTGACAAAGAAAATATACAAAGCGGACATGAATGGAATAAGAGGTCGGGGTCACCGAAGAAAAGGATGGCACGACCATGTATGATAATCTAAAAGGTGTAAATGTAAGAAGTGAGAACAACAGACGAACATGTACAAGACGACGTATAAATGTTGGCGAGGCGATGAATGTGTGCCAAGACAGAAAAATGTGTTGTCTGCCTTCCCCACGAGGGACATGGCGTGAATAATCTGTAGTGACCACAGAGTAAAGAAATGTGCAGAGCTGACATAAGACACCAATTTAGGCCGGGGGATTCGTACATAAAATGAGGTGGAACTAAACACATTCAATGTTTAAATGTAAATTGGATATTAAAATTAAAATCCCTTTGTTAACAACATGTACTTTTTGATATTAATGTTGAGTACTGTTTCAATTTTCATTCCGAATTTATTCAAACATGTTATATTGATTGCCATAAAATTTTGGTGGCACAGTTACACTGTGCATACCAACAAATTTTGCTCGTGTCATGTCTGTAAATTCGTGGTCTGTGGTAGTGTCAGATTATCAAGATGGTACTATGTGTAATAAAAATTAATATTTAAATACATTGTCAATAAGTCGTAGCAATTACCTACTATTAAACTATCAAACAATAACATAACAATTCAATATATTTACAATACGTCTGGAAGAAATTGCATTTGGGCGATATTTTTGTCTTACAATCAACGATAATATAATTTCAACATTACAAACACAAGTACTGATAACTGTGACAGTATTATAATATATTAAAAATTGATCAATACATCTTATATTAATAACATTTAATATTATTTCTTGCATCTTCTATGAAGTTCTTCCTTTAGTCGTGTTATTTCATCTCCCAGCGTGTCCATATTCTCCTGCAAAAAAATATATTTATATGTCATATTTTTATTTTAACACAATGAATATAATCACACAAACAAGTACAGACCTTAATTACACAATCCCATACAAGGAAACATATTTTGGAAGAAGAAATTTCTCATTTATTGCTCCTCGACTCTATAAAAGTTTACTTTCATCTCTTAAAGAAATAACATCTCAAATGAATATTAAAAAATACATCACAAATTACGGAAGGACAAAACTAGCACAAATACTGAGTAGGTACTCAACAATAACTAATAAAATAATTTGCATTCAAAATTATTTATAAAATTAGTAACTCTCCCGTATTATGTTTGTGATGCTCTTTGAGTAATACATAAAATATTTTATATGTTTTGATTTGATCTGGAACACATGCGAGTCATATCAAACACATCAACACACCTGACGACATTGATATATAACCTCATCTCAATGGTTTTAAAATGTCAAATCACATCAGGAATTGATTTGTTGACAGATGTTATAAAGGACATTTTGACCTGATTAATCTGTTTAATGTGAGCTATGTGTCTGTTTAATTAGTTATTAGTACAAAGTATCTTGATTGTGTGCCTACCTAATGTATGTAGAGCGGAAACTATCATCACCTAGTTCAAAAGTATATTGTCAGTCTAAAATTGCAAACTGCTAGCCTAGAAATGTATTTTTTCTTTGGTCATGTTCCTGTCACAGGTTAAAACTAAGGAAGGTTTTGTGTATTATCACTGTCATTTAAAAAGACACTGTAGCTGCACCTTGTCAGCTGAAATATGTATAGCTTCATGATTCTCGGAAACTCCCGAAGATTAACGAAGATCAATAAACCACAGCTCGCTGCATGTTGATGCAAGCCTACATTCATGTGTTGATCTTTCAATAGAGTAAAGTCGCGTAAAATCTTTATCTATTAGTTCCGACTCATGACATCACAAATACTATAACTAAGTTATTATTTATATTGTAATTTCATTTATTTCTAATAAACCAGTGTTGATCGTGTAAGTAGTTCTTTGATTGAAACCTTTCATCACTATAAATTATGTGTTATCAATTATTGAATGAACAGACATAAGCAATATCATACTTGGAGGTATATGTTTTAAATCAAATAGAATCCTTTTGAACATGCACATTTGCAATATAATCCTTCTGATATAAATAAATAAATATATACCCCCAAAACACCATAAAATAATATTATTCGATACCTTAGACCAAATTTTTCTAAGGTATCGAATTAGGATTACCTTTAAAGTAATATTCTTTAGTAACGTGTCTTCCAAGACAGACTGAAGCTTGGCGTTGATTTCCACAGACAGATCGAGTGTCATTGTGTCGTCTGTGACCTCGTGGTTAAAAAGAGAAGCCATTATTCCTCCGTGTCTTCCGATCTCAGCCTGTTGGAAGAAAAAATAACTAATTGAGTAGATAATCCAAAAAACTTCATTTTAAACCACCCTATTTAAGTCAAAAGTTTTTAAAGTTGGACCACATCACTTAATATCATTATTGTCATATGCTCGACGGCCCCGGGTGGTTCTTGGCTAAATCCAGCAGTCTCTTTCATTCTTGTTTTTATGAAGCCTTGGTTTTCCAGTTTCTTGGTTGCAGAATGGATACATCGGCGCTGACAGAGTCCATCCATCGCAGTTTGGGCCTTCCTGATCTTCTTCGTGTTTGCAGTGTGAGAGTGTGAGGCGTTTATCTATTGAATTGATCACAATGGGCTCTCCATATGTATATTTCGTATAATTCTCTGTTGTATCGACGACGCCAACCATCAGAATCTCACATGGGACCGAATACTGTTCTGAGGATCCTTCTCTTAAATGCTGCAATGGATCACCTATCGTTAATACCCAGGTTTAAGAAGCATTAGTCATGTACTGTAATATACGACAACAAAGAAAGGTATTTTTTAACAGATTTTTAATTATCTCAATAGAGACGAAGTTGGAATATTTACTGTAGGAGAACCGGGAAATCAAGGCACCTACAGTGCTTACGACCTGTCATCGGCTGGTTTACGTGAGCAACGTTCACCAATTATGCCTTTTTTTAATGAGATCCCGATCAATTCAATTTTGAAAGTTTGACTCCCGACAGGGGAAAAAATCCAATGTTTGCGCATATGCAATAATAAAAAATATTCGGACAAAGAAAGGTATTGATTGATGCATTCAATTGAGGTATTAAATTTATCCAATTGAACTGTAGCTGCACCTGCCCTCCTAGACAACGTGTCAATTAGCTCAAGAAAATAAACAAGAAAAGATAACTCAATGTATGGAAGTGACAGTTGTCACGTGACTGGCAACTGTCACCTCCATACATTGAGTTATCTTTTCTTGAGCTAAATGACATGTCGTCTAGGGGGGGCTGGCCAGCTGCAGCTACAGTTGTAAATAAATAGTTATATATATATACCCCCAAACACAACCTTTCATGGTGGCTTGAAATACCTTGATTTTATTTTTGTCTTTAATTTTCCAATAAAATGACGAGTGGGTTGTGGCCAACGCTATACTCCTCATTACCAAGTCAATCTACAAAGTATTCAAATTAAAATTTTCAGTATTATCATGAAATGAGTTTGTTAAATTATTTTTGATCAAATATTTTATTATGAAAACTTGATAATTGTTCAATGCCATATTATGAAAGTGATGTGCCTTTTTGGCAATTTGAAAATAAAAATATCAAAACTCAAGTTTCTTGAGCTTGGGGTGACATTGAAATATTTGACAGTTAAAATAATAACTGAGAAGCACTATTCAGATATCCTTCAAAATCTAATGGAGGTCTAAGTGAGTATTAGATATACAAATTTGCAAAATTTGAAAATAATCGAATGAGTACTTTAGTCTATAATCGATGAAGTAGAATAAACACATAGTACATAGCACACTGCACACATAGTACACAGATATATTGTGATGAACTTTCAGAATACAATCTCAGCAAGATATTAGTTGATAATCTGCAATAAAAAAATAACCTTAAAACTCCCAACTAGTGTATTGTAGTGAGGAGTAAAAAGCATTGAACCCACCTGGTTAGTTTGGCCTATAGCTGACTGTTAAAAAACAATGGTATTACAATAAGCAAATATTGGGGGCAAGTCTGGTCCGACCGGTGAAATCAAAACCCTAGTGAATACCCATATCATGGATATAATTATTATATGGAGTTATATAATAACTTTAGATGTCATAGAACTCCATATAATAATTATGTCCATGATATGGGTAATCACTGGTGTTTTGATTTCGCCGGTCGGACCAGACTTGCCCCCCTGGTTTAAGTTTTATCATCATTTTTATTTTTATTTTATAATCAAAAAGGTAAAAATCATGTTCAAATGAGAATATATCTGCATAAAGATGTATTGACAGAAAACCAGAGCCAAAACTGGCTTGTTAAATTTCGTTCCTGAAGATGCACCACGTTATGAAAGGCCAGTTGAAGCTAATGAAGACAAAATAAACGGATTGGTTAATGACTTTGCCATATCGATACATATCCGATTCAACCGTATCGACATACATCTGATTCGACCGTGACATTGACATATATCCAATTCAACCATGACATTGCCATATCGACATACGCCCGATTCAACCGTGACATCGCCATTTCGACATACATCTGATTCAACCGTGACATCCCCATATACCCAATTCAACCATGACATTGCCATATCGACATACGCCTAATTCAACCGTGACATCGACATACATCTGATTCAACCGTGACATGGCCATATACCCAATTCAACCATGATATTGCCATATCGACATACGCCTGATTCAACCGTGACATCGCCATATCGACATACATCCGATTCAACCGTGACATTGCCATATTGACATATGGCAATGTCAAGGTACATGGCCTAAACTCAAAACATAAAGCAATTCATTTTTTTAGAAAAATATTGCATAATATTCGGGCCTATACAGTGCGTATACTCGAAGTTCAATCTGAACTCGACAGAGTGTCTCTATTATGAACGGCTTAGAGCATCACTACATAAGTTTACTCGGCATTCATTGTGAACGCAGCCCATAATTGAAATTCTGACTAAATATAATATCAGTGTAACCTTTGATCGATCGCTGGCGGGAGCCGTGAGTGCGCCAGAAGGCGAAGCGAGCGCCATTGCTCTGAGGAGGCGGGACTTGCGCTGCAGTTCGGCAGTCAGTGTCGCCGCATGACCCTCCAGAAACTCCACCCTCTCTCTGTGACGGGCTCCGGCCCTCTGGAGGTGAACGATACGCTCCACCAGCTGTTGTCTGTCCACCTGGGAAAATTTCAACAGTTACATTTATCCTCTTATTATACACATGTTGCACCCCGGCGAGAATAGCGTCACAAGTCCAAAAAACCCCAGTATATAGTAGAAGAAAAATAAAGTTTTTTTAGATTGTGAAATCAAAGCTCAAATAGAATAAATATCTCGGTCGCCATTCTACAATATTTTTGGTCCATCGTGAATCCTGGCATCTGGCAATATGCCCAGCCCAGCTCCACTTAAGACCAGCTACCCTTTCCACTACATCGGCTACTTTGATTCTTTCTCTTATCAT
This sequence comes from Molanna angustata, assembly GCA_963576475.1. Classification (NCBI taxonomy): domain Eukaryota; kingdom Metazoa; phylum Arthropoda; class Insecta; order Trichoptera; family Molannidae; genus Molanna; species Molanna angustata. Next base: position 14,461,011 of record OY754983.1, read on the forward strand.
GACATTATGAATTCTGTCCCTTATTGAAATACCCAACAAATTTCTCTCCATAGCTCTCTGTGTCATTAACAGCTTGTTAGTGACTGAGAAGGATTTGCAGAGTATATAATAGCGTACGTTGAGGATTTGCAGAGTATATAATAGCGTATGTTGAGGATTTGCAGAGTATATAATAGCGTACGTTGAGGATTTGCAGAGTATATAATAGCGTACGTTGAGGATTTGCAGAGTATATAATAACGTACGTTGAGGATTTGCAGAGTATATAATAGCGTATGTTGAGGATTTGCAGAGTATATAATAGCGTACGTTGAGGATTTGCAGAGTATATAATAGCGTACGTTGAGGATTTGCAGAGTATATAATAGCGTACGTTGAGGATTTGCAGAGTATATAATAGCGTACGTTGAGGATTTGCAGAGTATATAATAACGTACGTTGAGGATTTGCAGAGTATATAATAGCGTATGTTGAGGATTTGCAGAGTATATAATAGCGTACGTTGAGGATTTGCAGAGTATATAATAGCGTACGTTGAGGGTTTGCAGAGTATATAATAGCGTACGTTGAGGATTTGCAGAGTATATAATAGCGTACGTTGAGGATTTGCAGAGTATATAATAACGTACGTTGAGGATTTGCAGAGTATATAATAGCGTATGTTGAGGATTTGCAGAGTATATAATAGCGTACGTTGAGGATTTGCAGAGTATATAATAGCGTACGTTGAGGATTTGCAGAGTATATAATAGCGTACGTTGAGGATTTGCAGAGTATATAATAGCGTACGTTGAGGATTTGCAGAGTATATAATAACGTACGTTGAGGATTTGCAGAGTATATAATAGCATATGTTGAGGATTTGCAGAGTATATAATAACGTACGTTGAGGATTTGCAGAGTATATAATAGCGTATGTTGAGGATTTGCAGAGTATATAATAGCGTACGTTGAGGATTTGCAGAGTATATAATAGCGTACGTTGAGCATTCCTCACAGGGCACCGATGAATGAAGAATGATAATGATAGTTGATACAAACCTGTACATCGAGTATAGGCTCCAAGGAGTCCGTGTGAGGAGTCTGATGTGAAGACGACGAACCCTCAAAGCTACTCAAGGAACTGCATGAACCTGAAAATTTTAATACAAATCAATGAATTATAGATGAACAATTTGATAAATATTGGAGAAATTCATTGAAAATATTATATCTCATTTAATTCTCACTTCTCTGGGCGGGAACCAATAGGTTAAAGAATATTGAGCGTTTACAGTAAAAAAGTATTTATCAACTGAATTTTTTTTAAATGAATATCCTTTTCAAACAAGTATGTATATGTTACCGGCTGGTGGAAAGTTTGTGGGTAGAAATTACCTTGCCTCTATAGGTAACTGGTAAATTTGTGTAATTTCTTTCAACTAACCAGTGTTTGCAGCCCAGAGAAGCAATATTAGCAATATAATTTCTCCTCTGCTGGGGATCGAACCCAGGACACCCTCATAGAAAGCAAACCGTTTACCAAACTGTACCACGGCGGTCGGCAATAACAGTAAAAAAATCCCAATAAAAAATAACCACCAAAAACATTATATGGAGAAGAAAGACATTAGTTATATAATTATTGGTGAAAATTTTATTTCATTTTGATGTGTACCTACTTCAAGTATTATTAAAATATACTAGTTGCATGTAACACATGAGATTCAACTGTCGATAGCGATAGTATGTATATTTGAAGAATAAGTACCAAACTATAAACCCATAAATCCAAATTATTGAATATTTTAAGATATTTTGTTTTCTATACAACACATGTAGGTATGTATGTCAAGATAGGATAGTATGTAGGTCAGTCCTTTTTTCCTACCCAGAATATGAAAACAGCATGGTGGTATGCGGATTTGGCCTGAAATCGAGAATCTATGGAATTTTCTTGAAAAAATCAATTTGGATTTTGTGTTTGTCTATGTCCATTCCAATTTTTAGCGTTCTAGCTTTTATGGTTTCTGAGATATATGGAAAAATAAAGTAAAAATTCAAAAGTTGATAACCCCTGACTGAAACAAAAATTCAAAATTCTGGGGGACAGACACACACACACACACACACACACAGACACACGAAATGTTCTACTCCGAATTCTGAGTAAAACTGTATACAGAACATATATGCTGCGAAGCCTCTAAGTTGGCGTTTTTTGACTTCAAAGTTGGAAAAACCATAAAAAATATAGACCATACATACAAATCTCGCCGGTCTAGGACACTTGGCTGCGGGACACTTGGCTGCGAGACACTTGGCTGCGGCGGACACATGGGTGCGAGCCCACTTGGTTGCGAGTCCATTTGGTCGCGACGGACACTTGGGTGCGAGCCCACTTGGTTGCGAGTCCATTTGGTCGCGACGGACACTTGGGTGCGAGCCCACTTGGTTGCGAGTCCATTTGGTCGCGACGGACACTTGGGTGCGAGCCCACTTGGTCACGAAATAAAAAAAATAAATTCTGCTTTGGAATGAAGTGCTTCATACTGATTTTTGTAATGCTCTTTATATACACCATGTAGTTGATATACATACAAGTATACACAGACATTTAAAATATAAAGAGATATATTTAAGTTTAATAGTATAAAGTAAAAACAAGGTTATTAAGTGAAATTATTTTTCATACTACGAGTATAAGAATTTTTATACACAACATGTAAAGTCAATTTTTTTTTCAAAATTTGTTGTGATAAAATATCATCATTAATAAATATCACGCCGTATCCCTAATTTATGTGATCGTAAAAGTTTTTTCGTGGACGTATTAGGTACATACAATTGATTACATTTCATGATTACAAACACATATTACTATATTTAAGTAAGTAGATAGAAACTTTTTTTAAGAAAAAGAAATTTAAACGGGTTTCTAAATCATGTTTGTATTATTAATCTTTTTCCTATCTCAAATCTGAAGCTACCTATTGTATGTACCTAATACGTCCACGAAAAAACTTTTACGATCACATAAATTAGGGATACGGCGTGATATTTATTAATGATGATATTTTATCACAACAAATTTTGAAAAAAAAATTGACTTTACATGTTGTGTATAAAAATTCTTATACTCGTAGTATGAAAAATAATTTCACTTAAAAAACTTGTTTTTACTTTATACTTTTAGACCGTACATACCGACCGACCAAATGGACTCGCAACCAAGTGGGCTCGCACCCAAGTGTCCGTCACACCCAAGTGTCCCGCGGCCAAGTGTCTCGCAGTCAAGTGTCCCGCACCCAAGTGGCCGCAGCCAAGTGTCCCATTCCGCAAATCTCGCATATCCTGGCTTGAAACATTGTCAATATGTTAAGAGAACAAGTTCTCTTGAACAAATCAACAGTTGGATTATATTTTTTTATTGGCCATTTGGGGATGTCAGTCATTCAGCCATTTGGCAATATTGTCCATTAGCCAATTGTCTCACACTTAACATAGGTAAAATGTTATATACTATTATTATATCATGTTTACCAGTTCTCTGCGACGGTTTAGAAGGCACCGAACCCACAGGAGGACTTTCCTTCTCCATCTTCTCGCACTTCCTCTTCCATTGGTGGATTTCCCTCTTCAGTTCCTGTCCACAACAGAAAAAAAATTATAATTTTATTTAGGGAAGTTGACAGCTCATTTGAATATTTCAAGCATTATATAATATAGTGTCCCTATACACTACTTATTTGTTGGGGTGGAACTCTTAGTAATTGTAAGTAAAAGATGAATGTTCTTTTACACTTTATTTTACAACACGTCAAATATACAATATATAAATCAAGGTCAATACTATTACAATTCACGGAGGCAGTACTATCAACGGCGGAACGATGAATGACGCGTCGCGTGCCCATTCAAACACTATATACACACACATATCTCACATATAATTGTAAATCCAAAATAAGCATTCCATCAATATAGCAAAGTAAAATAATAATAACTGTCAACAACTCACTCATTCACACACAAATATAGATTATTAAGTATAGGAGGGATAGGAGATCTGGGGGCAAGTCTGGCCAACAGGCGGAATCAAAACCATCCATTTTTACCTATATCATGGATATAATCATCATATGGAGTTCTATAATAATAAATTTGGATTATTTTTATAGCGCCGTTTTTGTGATAACCTCACCTCAAGGGCGCTTAACATCTTAAGATATTATAGAATTCCATATGATAATTATATCCATGAAATGGGTAAACATGGATGGTTATGATTCCACCGGTTGACCAGACTTTTCCCAAGGATGATAAGATAAAGAGATATTAAAAGTGTATCACCGTATTTCGAAACCTATCATGTTGTACATTGAAGATGTCTATCTTGGTTGAGATTAATGTGTTGTGAGAATTACATATATGTGGAATTGTTGCATTCTTCTTGACATTAGTTCTACGTAATGGAACGTGTAAAAAGTTCAGGTCGGCAAACCGTTCCACCTGGAACGTGGATTACCACAAGGTTGACAAGTTCGAAATTATAAATCGACACGAAAAGGCAAGACTAAGGCCCAAATTATAGAATAATTCTCAAGACCATCTTGATATCCTGCTCGAAAATCCCTATTGAAAGTAAAATACGTACTCAAACAAAATGTGGATATAGCTCTATAAACAAGTACTTTTTCTGTTCTGTTGGTAGCACTGATTTCCAAATGCTATTCACCTCAAGGCCGCTAAAATATATTTATTTATTTTATTAATTTATTTATTTATTTCACATATTTCATTTTGTTTAACAACAATACAAATAAATTAATACAATACATTATGATATTTACTGTGATATATTGAACTTTCCCTGCAAAACGACTATGTGCATAGCACCTGAGTATGAAGTTTAGGAGAATTCCGGTAGAGTGACGATTGGTGGGAGTTTTGAAAGAGTCGTAGTTATCAAAGAATACAACGTTCAATAATAAAAATTATGTACAAAAAACCTATTTCTTTTCTTATTCTTTTCTGTTTATGTTTAATTATCTCTGTTAATTATTTTGCATTAAAAACATGTTACCACAGGGAAAATTGAAACATTACTGCCTCAGAACAGACTTGTCTAGTGAGGCAGTAAATTTCCAAATGCGAACAATTGTACATACTATGTTTATAATAAGTCTTTTTAAAATATAGTTATTTTTTGTTATTGTTATATATATGTATGTGTAAATAATGGAAATAAAATAATTTCATTTCATTTTATCCAACTGTTGATTCGTTCATGAGAATTCAATTCTCTTAATGAATCGACATTATTAAGCCAAGATGCGTGTACGAAGGAAAATTTTGTATGGTGTAGTGGACTTTTTGCAAGCTAATAACACCAACTAGAGGCCTCGCAGCATATATGTTCATATACATGGATTTACTCAGAATTCGGAGTAGAACATTTTATGTGAGTTTTGTGTGTGTGTGTCTGTGTGTCTGTGTGTGTCCCCCCCTTATAACTTTTGATCCGCTCAATTTACAGAGCCCAAATTTTTAGAATATATAAACAGTTATAGGCCTACAAAACTTTTATACTCAGAATTGTGAATTTTTGTTTCAGTCAGGGGTTATCAACTTTAGAAATTTTGATTTATTTTTCCATATATCTCAGAAACCGTAAAAGCTAGAATGCTGAAAATTGGTATAAACATAGACAAATACAAATTCTTAAATTAGTTTTTTTTTTTAAATTCCAGGGTTTCTCGAACATTTTTTATTAAGAAAATTTTTTTTTTATGATAAATTTATGAGTTTAACTGCCTATATTTCCAATTTTTTTAAAATATCGGAAAAAGCCGAAAGACCCCAACTAGAAAATTTAATTTTCTATAAAAAATATTAACATTGTATTAGCACATCTCAAATTTTTTTTAACAATTTTTATAAAAATTGAATTTAGTGACGACATTGCTTCATACAATTTGTATGGAAATATAGCCTACTCACGATATCTAAGAAGACTTAATAATTTGATTCTAATCTCCAAACATACATACATACCATCATGCTGTTTTCACATTCTGGGTAGGATCAAAGGACTACTGACCTCCATACTATCCTATCTTGACATACATACCTAGGTACATGTGTTGTATAGAAAACCAAATATCTTAAAATATTAAATAATTTGTATTTATGGGTTTATAGTTTGGTACTTATTCTTCAACTGTACATACTATCACTATCGACAGTTGGATCTCATGTGTTACATGCAACTAGTATATATTGAAATATACTTACTTATAATTAATGAATATTACATTTAGTTGTCTGTTAAAATAAACTGTATTAAAGATCAATTGTGCCTAATTAAATACACCACAACATTGATCAGGTGAACAGGATCAAAGAATGAGATATAGGATATGGTTAAGAAACTGAGAAATGAACTGGAAGGATGAAATAGGATAATTTCCCTAACTGATGCTCGTAGTCACATTAAGAATATGATTTAGTCCTTGTAGAGACATATTAAATAGATCAGGTTGAGGGTATCGACATTATGTAATCACATTGAATAAATTTATCTGTGGTTTACTTTTATTTTGTCTTCATCTATGCAACATATTATGTATGTACTTCCGTTTTGTCTATCACTCCTTTTAACTCAGAATATCATTGGTATAATACGCGAGGTACAAACAACATCATGTGCAGAGAGTCATGCAAAGTGCAGACTGGCAAAAGTCACAAACAGCTTTGTGGGGCAGAGAATTAAGCTGTATAATAAACTGCCACCTCACACACGATCTTTAACCCAATCAAGACAGGTAGGTACAAGTACTTGCATTCCATACGAACGGACAGTATTTCGCGTCGTACACAGTTTTTTTCAATCTCGTTTTAATTGAATATAATAACGGTAAAAAAAAATCTAACGATGTAGATATATGATAAAAAGATCAAAGATAAACAAAAGATCACATAAACTCAATGAAATTGAACACTTCATAATATAAACATAAGATAAATGAAGATTAATCTCCATCGTGGTTATCTCCATACAAAAAGTACATGGCGTCATTGATATGTCACGTGATCCATCCGGCATTCGATGTAGATAAGGAATATGCGCCGATTTTGTATTGGTAAGGATCAAATTCAAAGCAGAATGTTGAGCGCGAAACAACAATATGAACTGGCACAGTATCCCTCTATCCTACGCGCATGCGTATTAGATACTTACAAAGCGCGGGAGAGTGTGAATTTCGCCGGCGGTGATCGATGAATTTCAGTGTTTAGAGTTTTTAATTTTTTTAAATAATTTGACAATTGTTTTGTTGATTCACCGACAGATGTCTTGAAGTCAAATATATGGGAGTAATATTCATCCAATTTTCGTCTCAATCAAGTATGAATTTACTGAGATATGGAGGTTCACAATTGTGTATAGCCATGAGGGCATGTATAGATGACACTCGGCGTTTAGGCACGCTGCCGGTGGGCATCTATACATGACGCACGTCTTAAAAAGGTTAAAAGAAGGTAGTTTTGAGAGACAGACGAAGAAGTATCTCGTCGATAAATCATTTTATACAACTGACGAAATGCTAAATGAAAGAGATTTTAATTAGCATAGAGTTTTTTTTTCTTTGTTTATTAATAATAATTTGTTTAATTATAATCAATGACGACTCTGAGTGCTCTGCTTGGGAGCCTATGGAGAATAAACCAATACAAATGGTTGTAATGTTTGTATCTAAACAATAAAATCAACATACATCGGTCTCTATCAAGTTTTATTATTAACAGAGGGTTAAGATTATTGTAGTTGTTACAGCAGCGTTTATGCCGCGTTGACAGTCAGAGTATGATCGGACCGAGTGGACTCGTATGAGTAAGCTTCATCCGAGTGTATACGGATAGCGGTTTACACACAAACTTTTTTACTCGGATTCAAAATCATAACTGCGACAGCTCTGTTGCTGTAAGGTGTTAGTTTTCATTTAACACACAAGCTTTTGTACTCGTTTTTATCACTGATAGCGGTTTACACACAAACTTTTTTACTCGGATTCAAAATCATAACTGCGACAGCTCTGTTGCTGTAAGGTGTTAGTTTTCATTTAACACACAAGCTTTTGTACTCGTTTTTATCACTGATAGCGGTTTACACACAAACTTTTTTACTCGGAATCAAAATCATAACTGCGACAGCTCTGTTGGTGTAAGGTGTTAGTTTTCATTTAACACACAAGCTTTTGTACTCGTTTTTAAGGTCATAAATATGGCACAGACAGATCTGTTGCTGCAAGGTGTCGGAGTTATTGCAGACACATTAATTAAAGAGTTAGAAAACCACTACTAGAAAAAAATAATAAGCAACTCAAAAGGAAAATTTGGACCCATCAATGGATTTTGAGGCATACAAGCAGGGCGCATCGTGAAGTACAAATGGCACTGCCGCGATCCTTGCGTCTTCATTTTTATAATCTTTTAATTTATCGTTCCATAGAACTTCTTCCGCTTTGTATAATTCTAAAAATTTAGCGGTATCGCGCTCAGACCACTTTTTTTACCACGAGATGACATATGTTTGTTGTTGTCCGCCATTTTGTTTCACTACTCCTATACGAGCTAACTCGGAACAATAGGACGTGGTTCGAGTCTACACGGATCGGACGCCGTTATCCGAGCGGGCTCGGATTACCGGTTGACATAATACGAGTGGCATGCAAGTAGCTCGATCCGAGCGCACTCGGACTGTGTCAACGCGGCTTTAATAAAACTGTTTTGGTTTTAATTTGTTCTTGTCAAATAGTTTGTTGTGACGTGACGTTCTAGATGTTCAACGAGACAAGGTCTATCGACTTACTTTGATGGCACTGGCGTGCTTGGTGGCCGTCACGCATGCCTCCCCCTCCAGCTGCTCCAGCCGCTGCAGGGCCTGGCGCTCCGCCCTCTGGTGTCGCGCAGCGGCCGCTGCCAGCGCCCGGGCGTCCGCCTCCCTGCCCGCCCGCTCCCGCTCGGCCTCGGCGCGCGCCGCCGCGTGCCGCTCCGCCTCGCGGTCCGCCGCTGTGCGCAGCGAGCCATTGTCTACTGACAGAGCCAAGGCCTGAAAATAATTACAAATAATCAAAATGGACTAAAATGGACTCGCCCGAATTGCTGCAAATGATACCCCTGTAGTTGTTGATTAAGATTAGTAGAAGTTGATTAAGATTAGATTCAGACTTTAGAAAGCTTGTAGATCAAAATTATCTAATGAATTACTTATATTGATAAACTTTATAAAATGGGTGGTGGCAGAACAGTTAGAGCCATTGATTAGTAATCCAGTGGTCGCAAGATTCAAATCCTGCCATGACTGATTTCATTTACCATGCCAGTTGGATCTCATGTGTTACATGTAACTAGTTTATATACTTTTGGACTAACTTATAAACCTAAACTGACTTAAGTACCTAACCTTTAGTACAAAACCAAGAAATAATAAATTTTGATTGAGTGATAGTCAATCAAAACAAATTTATATTTCAAACTAGCTTTTATGTCCCGTCGTTAGCCAAAAATGTAAAATTGTGAAGGAATAATATTTCAAATAATGAAAAAAAAATTACCTTGGCTTCTGCCTCGGAGCACCTGGCCTGGAGAATCACTCCCGACTGCGTGAGTCGCTCCACCTGACGCAGCAGTTCGGCCTCGCGCCTCGCCCCCAGTCCCGCCTCCGCCTGGGCCTCGGCTCTGCCCTTGCGCTCCATCTCCAACTCCTGCTGGAGACGCTCGCACTTTTCTTGCTCCCTGGAGTGGGACGATCACGACAATACAAATGTTCCATTAATTATTATCAATCAATGAACAAATGTACCAAAGTATTTTTCCACAAAATTGGATAACAATGTTTTCACCATTACATTTATACCATTAACGATGGTCAGAATGTACGGTCTATCAAACAGAATTTCCTTGAGCATCATAGAGCATTTAGGGGACTGTCTGGTTATTCAGAAATGGCTAACCACTGCATTGAACATAATCATTCATTTGGTTTGGGAAATGTAGAGGTTCTGCATTCAGAATCTAAAGGATGGAAACTTAACGCTCTATAAATGTTAGAAATTAATAAAAATAAAATAAAAGGCAACATTGTAAACATCCAGGTACCAACTATGTCCCATTTCTTCAAACGAGGGGAACGGTTTGCGCACACATGTGTTCAAAAATCCAAAAATTGTCTTCTGCGCACCCACGTGCGTGATTTTTCTAGATGCTTAGTGATAACTATGAATGATTCAACAATGAAAAGTGCTCAGATACTCATTACATGGATTACAACTATGTTTGTTTATATTATATTTCTAAATATATCAGCTTATTCGTGATTATTGCGCCCTTGGTATGATCTCGAATCATTAAACAGCGCTATACAAATGACTTATTATTATTATTATTATAACAAATTAATTTTATCATAATAGAGATTGATAAAACTTACTGTTGAAGGTGTGCCGTCAGTGTGTCCAGTCTAGCGGCCCTGGCCTGGGCCGCAGCCAACCTCTCGCAGTCCCTGGCCGCCTGAGAGCGCAGTTCACTACACGAGTCCCTCAAGGCTGCAGCCTCCCCAGCGTTGCTCTCCGCCTGAATACAAATATATCTTAGGTATACGCAAGAAATATTCTTGGTTTAAACAATTGAAGAACGCTCAGTATCCTAGTACACAATACTTCCTTTTTCACCACATCTTTCTCCACAAGTACAAGGAGCTCGTCTTTGGAATCACATCCCATCCTAACATAGGTCCGAATGCAGAGTCCTACCTAAATACTAAATTCTAAATGCTAACCATGTTTTCATTGCACAGTCGCTCACTTAAGTTAGGAGATCACGTGGCTTCCTAACTGGAGGATGCTACCAAGTTTTTGTATGAGAATTGCATTGCAGAGACATATCTAAATACTTAGCGCATGCGCATCGGCGCAAACTAACATTTGCGAATTGTCAAAAAGTAAGGTTGATAGCGAGGAACCTAACGAGTTGTTTAATACTAAAATACGAAATTTTTTCAGTTAATGATGATTTTATCGGCTTCGTTGAATATGTATTTGGTAATTTTGTCAAATCAAATACCAAACAGAGTATTCAGCAATCCATACGAGATGCCGAAAATTCGGTGGAATTTCAAAAAAATCGTGACATCGAGCTGTCAGTGTGAAGTGTGAAGTTGGTTACATATGTTTGTGTTGTTATAGCAAAAATCATTTTAAACGTCAAACGTCAGAAAAGAGAGAGATAGTTTTCTAAGCCCATAAAAAGCTATGTATCTATCTCTTTCTTCATACACAATAATGTGAAATTCTACGCCATCAACCTTAAGTTTGGTGTAGTATTTAGTTAATGATGTCTCTGCAACGCAATTTCTAACTTAATAATACTAAATACTTCAGTGAGGTTAGGAGTTAGTATTTAGGTACCTAGGACTCTGCATTCGGGTCTTACTTCAAATTTATTTATTTATATGTACTTCATTATGAAAACATCTTGACAAGCAAGTCTATTTATATTGAAACATTACACATTATGTGCTTAAGTAAAATTAATTTTAATAAATATTTTTATAATAAATTATACGTTATTATAAAAATATTTATTTGTATGGATATAAGTGTGTGGAGTTAGGTTCTCTATTAGAGACATGGTGTAATGGTGTATACCTATATGTAATACAAATGTCATACAATTTGATTTTACAATTTTTTCTTTATATAATAAATTCAATAAACTAACAAATATTCTAGCATGTATCAAAGGGCATCCTTAAGCGTTGATTTATATGGTGCAGATTATAGGGCAGGTCTATTGAATTAATCATACATTGTTTCTTTCATGACAACTTTATATTTACTCATAATAATATGTTGGATGTTCCAGTATAATTTCTCATAATATTTTGACAAATAAGATTTTTAATTATCTCAATAGAGACGAAGTTGGAATATTTAGCCAGCCGATGACAGGTCGTAAGCCCTGTAGGTGTCTTGATTTCCCGGTTCTCCTACAGTAAATATTTCAACTTCGTCTCTATTGAGATAATTAAAAATCTATTAAAAAATATCTTTGACTCCCGACAGGGAAAAAATCCAATGTTTGCGCATGCAATAATTAAAATATTTGACAAATAAGTATGTACATTTTTGCCTATGACATTATTCAAATTTATTTATTTACATGTATGTACTTAATTAATTCATTAAGAAAAGATCTTGACAAGCAAGTCTGTGATAACATTACACATAATAATATGATGTGCTTAAGTAAATATTTTATGTGTATTTTTAGCAAGTTGATTAATTTATTTCAATACATCTAAAGTAATAAAGCAATCAATATGTTAGTGTGTGTGTGTGAGTGTGTGTGTGTGTGTGTGTGTTTGTCTCACGCCTTTTGAAAAACCAAGAGCATCTAAAAATCTAATTTATGTGCGAACATGTACCAGTATACCTGATGCAGTGTCACGCTAAAAATAATGCGATTAAAATGCTGAATTTTAAAGATATTTCAATAATTATTTTTTTCATACAAAATTTTCCAAGTCATATCTGTCAAAAAAGTGTACATTTTGCACGCAAATATCTGTTAGTTTAAAAGTTAGAAGTACGTATTTACACGAAAAAAATATATTTTCAAGTATAACTTAGCTTTTAAGTGAAAAACATGGTGAATATTTTGTCTAATTATAATGTTAAACTTATTTTTAAAGTAAGCGTTTTGTACAAATGTACATATAACCCCGCCATTTTAATATCTTTTCATACGATATTTAATTTTCCTACCGAATGAATATGTTCTTTAAAATAATATACCTTTGAAATAAATGTGATTATGAAATAATAAAATGAAACACAAGACATTACAGCATGTTTTAAGACATATATTGTAAAAGTCTGTTAATTATTAGTAAAGATATAGGCGTAATAAAATTGCATAATTTGTTAAAAATATTTGATTTTTCTGACAATTTTCATTTTTATGGCATCGAACAAACCAATGTAGGTACCTACATATTCAAAAAATGTCTCCATAACATTTGATATTTTTCACATGTTGGAACATGGTTACTATGGTAACGGACACATTCTGATATTCAAATAAAATTTGTTATAAATCGAATTCGAATTAATTTAGAACATCATTGTAGGTAGGTACCTACATACCTAATACTTACTACTTAAAAACCAAGAATATACTGATTTCGTATAGGAAAATTATTAAACTATTTTAGGTTAACTACAATACACATTCAATATACCTACAAACTATTTCCTATAGTGAAATTCTTCTTTTTTCTATGTCGACCTTTGGGTGATTTTTTCTACAAACTATTTCTTGGGGTTTAAATCTTCTTCCTCTTCTTTTGTGAAGTCATTTGGGACAGTTCATAAATAAACTATTTCCTATAGTCTAATTTTTCTTTTTCTTAATTTATGTAGACCTTGGGTGAGTTTTTATACAAACTATTTCCTATAGTCTAATTCGTCTTCTTCTTCCTTTAGGTAGACCTTTTGGTTAGTTTTTAAACAAACTATTTTTAAAACTATCCTTTAGTCTAATTCTTCGTTTTCTTATTTTATGTAGATGTTGGGTGAATTTTATATAAAATATTTCCTATAGTTCAATTCATCTTCTTCTTCTTTTATGAAGACATTTTGGACAGTTTTTTTATATAATACATTTCCTAATGTGTAATTCTTCTATTTCATCTTCTATGTAGACCATTGGGTCAGTTTTTATTACAAACTATTTGTTATAGTTTTATACTTCTACTTCTTTTTTTATTTAGTCTTTTGGATTAGTTTTATGTCTAATAGTCTATTGTAACGAAATATTATAAACAACATGCATACTTGATGAAAATACATAAAAACGAATGGGATGTGACCAACACTAGAATCTTCTCATTACTTTTGTTCAATCAAATTTACACCATTTATTATATTGCTTAATTTTCAATAACTACACATTTCATTTTGATGACAATATATAAAAAATCGGGGTTGTGGCCATTGCTGGATCTTCACAACGTTTATATTCATATTAAAAACTATTTAACATAGCTTAAGTCTTCTTCTTCTTCTGTAATGTAGACTTATGTGTCAGTTTTAAGTCTATCAGTTTTATTGTGCAAAAATATAATAAACTATATGCACACTTGACGAAAAATATAAAAACGAATGGGATGGGACCAACACTAGAATATTTTCAGTACTTTTATTTAATAAATTTTTAAACCATTTCCCATCATCCAAAATTACTAAATATTTAAAACACATTATTTGCGTTCGATGACAATATATAAAAATAGGGGTTGTGGCCAAATCCAAACTCTTTACGACGTTGTCTTTTTATAATAAGTCATATTTAAAATCATTTCCCATAGTCCATGCGTGCAGAAATTGTATGTGCTTATATTTAAAAGCAAATGGATTGTGGCCATCACTTAAAGATTTTACACCGCTTAAACTCAATTAAATTTCAAACTACTTTTCATACTACGGTTAAAAAAAATGATGTGTGACAATATTATGTAGGTATATAAACGATTGCTTATTCCTTCACTAATTTACATTCTTGGCCAACGGCGGGACATAAAGGCTAGTATTTTAATAATAACATATATGAGACGGTGAACGTTTATATGGATAGTAGTGCGTGGTGTTCGGTTACTTACTAAAGACATAGCATAATGGTATGTATGTATGTATGTAATACAAGTGTCCTACATTTTGATTTTACAAATATATTCTGATCTTTATCTAACATTTCATTATTCAACTCAAACCCCGATTTTACATACCCTACTTATACCTTTTCTCTTTATTTGCGTATAAATTCTAAGCAATAAAGTAATTTGTAGTTTCATTTTGATTGCATATTTTTCTTTATGTAATTTATTAACAAAATATCCAAGCACGTTTCAAAGGGCATCTGCGTTGATCAAAGAGCGTTAATTTATGTGGCACAGATTGTAGGGCAGGTTAATTATTCAATTAATGAAGTAATGACTCTTAACAATTTGGATTAAATCATGATAAGTTTATGACCCGAATGCACAGACCTAGGTACCTAAATACTAACTCCTAACCTCACTGAAGTATTAAGTATTCTTAAGTTAGCAATTGTGTTGCAGAGTCATCACTAACTAAATACTACGACAAACTTAAGGTCGATGGCGTAGCATTGCACATTATTGTATATGAAGAAAAGAGATAGATAGTTTTCTATGGATTTAGACTGACGTTTAAAATATTTTTTTGTCATAACAACTTAAACACATGTAACCGAGATCACACTGACAGCTCGATGTCGCGATTTTTCTGAAATTCCAGTGAATTTTCGACATCTCGTATGGATCGCTGAATACTCTGTTTGGTATTTGATTTGACAAAATTACAAAATACATATTCAATGAAGCCGATAAAATCATCATCCACGGAAAAAATCTCGTATTTTAGTATTAATAATAATAATGATTACTTTATTCCAGTCCGTGAGCAGGGGGGTGCAATGCTACACAGACCATATATTTTACATACAAAAGTAAGAACAATTAAAAAAGAAAAACATAGAATGAACAGAATGAGAAACAATGGAAAAAAAGATAAAAGTAAAAAACGCATTAATATAAACATTAAAATAAAGACAAACACTAGAAAGCCGTAGGTATATCGTCATTCCACTAACACCCGCATCCACCTTTGCGACAATTTCGGACACTGGTGCTCCTGTACTGCTTTTAAGATTAAACCACTCGTTAGGTTCCTCGCCATCAACTTTACTTTTTGACGCTTCGCAAATGTTAGTTGGCACCAATGCGCATGCGCTAACTATTTAGATAAGTCTCTGCAATGCAATTCTCATATAAAAACTTGGTAGCATCCTCCAGTTAGGAAGCCACGTGATCTCCTAACTTAAGTGAGCGACTGTGCAATGAAAACATGGTTAGTATTTAGAATTTAGTATTTAGGTAGGACTCTGCATTCGGACCTATGCCTCCGAATATCTTAAAAATGTCTATATGTATCGCCTACAAACATTATGGACGGAGGGCGGAAAAACTATAGTATTATGACGCATTTTTCTAGCTGAATTGGTTCAATGTGCAGCGGTCATAGGTTGGAGGGAAGCGATAAAAAAAGATGTGTGGCATAAAAAAATGGCGCATAGTGCCTTAAATAATGCATGTAGCACCATACCGGGGTTGGGCCGCGAAGTAGATAGGGGCGGAGCCCCTAGTACTACTGTAATATCCAATTAAGCATTCCATCGTTACCTTGGTTTCACAAAAAAAAGTGTCCAAAAGAGAGATCTCTAATAATATATCGAGAATGAGATTGTGTCATTGCTCAATTGCTTCTCACCTATATAAAATAAATATAATTTTAAAGAAAACCCTTCATGTGCATGCGGGGCAGAATTGGAAACATTTGGTCACGTCTTCTTTGAATGTCCGATGCACTACGAATAATATGACATCTGTCCCAACTTAAAAGTCTCTCTACCAGTAAATATGTCGCATCTGTTATCACTTAACTCTCTTACTATTTATTCCGAAATATCTAAATTTATCTTAATCTAATGTATTAATCTGTAAGTCGTAATATTCACTAATATATTTTTTATTTTTTCTTCCATTTGGCAGAAATCACTCTTCTAAGAGTGGGTTGCCTAATATTTAAAAAAAAAATTGTTTAAATATGACTTCGGCCATGTGGCCGCCACTGCCCAGTTGCTGAGAAGGGCGACGAATTGAATGATTTGGATCTTCTTCAATGCTTTCCTGTACAGCGGCAACAGCTTCTTCGGTGCGCACTGTTCGGCGTCCCACGGGATGCACATTATCATTAAGAGTAAACGTGGTCCGAAAACCATCTGAAGGACGATTATGTACGCCATAAAATGGACAAAGTGCACGATTAGTTTGACAAACAGAACCATTATTTGCATGTGTTGCTCTGATGTAAGTCTATTAATAATGAAATGTCAAACCAAACTAAACAATTAACAACTATCAGCTGTTAAATGGGTTGTCAAATAAAGCAGTGTTGCCAACACAAAGTTGTGAACCTCTTCTTAAACTTTTGTTTTACAATTTTTATAAAAATTGAATTTAGTGATGACATTGTCTCATACAATTTGTATGGCAGTATACACTACACAATATCTACTGGGACTCAATAGTTTGATACTTAATCTCCAAACATACATACATACATACCATCATGCTGTTTTCATATTCTGGGTAGGAAAAAATGACTGACCTCCATACTATTCTATCCTGACATACATTTTTTTTTTTTTTAAAACAAATGAATATGTCCTTGTTAAACAAGAACATATACATCTTCATACGTTCCCTAAAATAAGCATAAATGCTTGTGCTATAGGTGAACGAAATCAGTCGAGGCAGGATTCGAACTCGCGACCACTGGATTACTAACCCAGCGCGCTAACCGTTCTGCCATCGACCCATCTAAACCTACATGTTTTATATAGAAAATAAAATATCTTAAAATACTCAATAATTTGGATTTAAGGGTTTATAGTTTGGTACGTATTCTTTGACTTTACATACAATCGCCATCGACATCGAGGGAGATCGCGATCCACTTCCACGCCGGCGACGCTATAGAGCTCATTGGCCCTGTTCACCACCGGACGCAGCCGCAACATCGGACAAACACAAAATATCCACCATCCATCGGGTTCAACCACTGCCCCCGAGAATCCAACCACACACGTCAGGGCCTCCGATTGGTCTCGAAATCGGCCGCTAAGTACACTCCGTTTCAAGTCGGAGGGGCTTGTACCCCGACCCCTCGGTCCTCGTGTTGGCGTCCGAAGGTTCCGCGGGCTAACACCGGGGGCATCCGACGCAATCATCACCTGTCAGATATGACGTCTAGTTGTCAACACAGGATGTCTGACCCGACGTCTGCACCGGCGGTGTGCCCGAACCACACAACAACATTCGCCACAGTTGACGAGTCACTGCCGAGCGAGACTAAAGGCGTTCGTCCTGCTCTTCTCTAAGTACAGAATTGACGAGGGCGCAACAGCGTCGGCCGCCCACCCCCGCCTTTACTGCCTAGGCCCTTAGAGCCGCAACCTAGGCCCTATCGCCATCGACAGTTGGATCTCATGTGTTACATGCAACTAGTTAACAAATCAAGAAATTCACACCAGAGGTCTATGTGCAACCAGCGAGCAGTGTGAGCAGTAGGTACATGAAATAAATGGTGACCTCTATCTCTCAAGTAGTTCAGTGGAGCGTAAAGGTCTAAACATTCAAATAATATAGGACAGTCTAAAAAAATAATAAGACACAAAAGAGAAAGGTAATCGTGGTTTCACTGGATTCACGAATCCAGGCCCACGAGCACAAGCAACCAGAGTACCAGCCAGAATAGGCGAGCCACATGGGCTTGCAACCATGTATGCGGGATTAACCTCACCCACCAACCTCCGACTGATACTCTACTCCCCTGCTCAACCAAATCCAATAGGATGCGGACAATGCTGTTTTTACAATCAGTTACAGGAATATAAGAATACAAAAAAAAAAAGAAAATCATAAATTAAAAATACAAAATAAATATAAAAAACAAAAAAAATATATGTATAAATAAAACAATATTATTATTTAATGTTGTCACCAGCAATGAAATTAACATAAAACAATATACCTAAATATATACATTTAATGTTGTCACCAGCAATGAAATTCATTTTATGTCACAATATATAATATGTACATACATATGTAGATACATGAAACACAAGTAGGGTGTAACCAATTCAAAATTATAATTTTGAAAAATGATACCCGATTCATATGTTTACAATCTATATTTTCATATAAAAAAAAATATAGATTGAATTATTGCTAATGTTTGAATTATTATTGTTTAAACTGTATTTTGTGTTTGAAAATATGTAATTTAAAAAATATATCTACCGTTTTTGAAAGAATACATTTCAAAATTAAAATAAATGTGTTTTTTGTTGAAGTTGAACATCCCTGAACACATAGTAATACAGACAGGTTGAGGGGATGGAGGAGTTTTGCAGTGCGAAACAGGGGGTGTCAAGTGTAAATGAGCCAACTATAGTGTACAATCATCACAACATGATACCCGTTGAAAATATCAAGAAAAATAAAAATCTTTTTAGTTTGTTGATAGGATGATGCATGATAGGGTAAAGATTTTTATATCTCAACAGAGATGAAGTTGGAATATTACAGCAGAACAGGGAAATCACCAGATTGTAAGGGTACTCAGTAAAAGACATAATCGATGATTGTATCGCATGCGCTTAAAGTGATCACGTAAGCCAGTCAATGACTGGTCGTAAGCCCTGTAGGTGGCTTGGATGAGAAAAGGAAACAACAGACGAATTATGTATGAGATGATCTTAGATTATATATGATACAGATACCTAGTCAGCGCAATGAATGTATGCCAACTAAAACTACGAGGAAACAGACGAATTTCTAGTATACGTACACATACCGATACGCACACCTACATAATACGTAGACCAACCCATCTACTGCCTCACACACACATGTAAAAAAATCTTGGCATACATTTGAATTCGAAATTTGTACTAGACGTGGCTTCTGTACATTATAATTCTATGGAGATGATGCATGAACGTTGACAAGGCGATGGATGGGTGTCAAGATAGAAAAATGTGGTGTTCGGTTCTCTTTACTTGCCCAATGAGAGACATGGTGTGATGGTATGTATATATAATGATAATTCTTCTTTAGGTATTGGAAAATAAAACTACATATGTGTAGCTCTAATTATCAAAAATTAAATATTTTATATTCAATAACAGTATCACTCTAATGTCACAAAAATATAGAAATAAAAAATATGGAAAATTGTAATGTTGAAAAAATGAACTATGAATTATGTATGCGGATACCTAACATAAAAAAAAACAAAATACTATAATTAATACATGTATAATCCAAAAGTTTTTATTATAACATACTACATAGATGTCACAGTTAGCAAATTTTGTATGAATCAAAGTGAGTCATTTTTCCTGGGAATTTTTGACTTTTTGGTTCCAGACCACATCGTTTTTCTATAGAGAATAATGACTAATGTGAATTGTTTTCGGATTTATTTGTCTAAAAAACATTTTAATTACTAGTTGCATGTAACACATGAGATCCAACTGTCGATAGCGATAGTATGTATAGTTGAACAATAAGTACCAAACTATAAACCAAACTATAAACCAAACTATAAACCAAACTATAAACCAAACTATAAACAGAATAAGAGGTAGCGGGCGCCCAAGAAAAGGATGGCACGACCATGTAAACGATATTTTGAAAGATGGAAATGTAAGAAGCGTGAACAACAGACGAACATGTATAAGACGATGTATGAATGTTGATGAGGCGATGAATGCGTGTCAAAATAGAAAAATGTGGCGTTCGGTTCTCTCTGCCTACCCCGTGAGGGACATGGCGTGATGGTATGTATGTATGTATGTAAACTATAAACCCATAAATACAAATTATTTAATATTTTAAGATATTTGGTTTTCTATACAACACATGTACCTAGGTATGTATGTCAAGATAGGATAGTATGGAGGGCAGTCCTTTTCTCCTACCCGGAATATGAAAACAGCATGATGGTATGTATGTCTGTATGTTTGGAGATTAAAGTATCAAACTATTAAGTTTTCTTACATATATTATTGTGTATAGGCGACTGCCATACAAATTGTATGAAGCAATGTCGTCACTAAATTCAATTTTTATAAAAATTGATAAAAAAAATTTGAGATGTACTACTACAATGTTAATATTTTTTATAGAAAATTAAATTATCTAGTTGGGGTGATTCGGCTTTTTCAATATTTTTAAAAACTTTGGAAATATAGGCAGTTAAACACAGAAATTTATCATAATTTTTTTTTCTTAATAAAAAATGTTTGAGAAAACCCTGGAAATTTTGTGAAAGAACTAATTTGAGATATTGTATTTTTCTATATTCGAACCAATTTTCAGCGTTCTAGCTTTTATGGTTTCTGAGATATATGGAAAAATAAAGTAAAAATTCAAAAGTTCATAACCCCTGACTGAAACAAAAATTCAAAATTCTGAGTATAAAAGTTTTGTAGGCCTATAAATATTTATAAATTCTGAAAATTTGGGGTCTGTAAATTGAGCGGATCAAAAGTTATAAGGGGGGACGGACAGACACACAAACACACAGACACACACACAGACACACGAAATGTTCTACTCCGAATTCTGCGAACATATATGCTGCGAAGCCTCTAAATTGGTGTTTTTTGACTTCAAAGGTGGAAAAGCCGTGAAAAAAGTAGACCTCTGCATACAATTCTCGCGTATCCTGGCTTGAAACATTGTCGATATGTTAAGAGAACAAAGCTCTCCTGAACAAATCGACAGTTGGATTAAGGTTGAGAGAACAGTTATCTAGGATGTGTTGAAATGTAAGGAAAACTAAAATATGTTGCCAACCAAAACGTCAAACGCACGATATTCCATGACTCACTTTTTGCACGGTGTACTACATCTAGTATATTATATGAAAATCTATGGTATCTGGCTGGTTTTGATGACATTAAAAAGTTTACATTTAAAAAAAAACCAAATTAGTAAAATAGTTATTTCTCCAGCTATTTTTCATTTGTTTTACTTTCTGTCAAAATAAGTGAATCTAATGAAGAAATTCGATACATTTTAAAATTTTATTACAAAAAAGGAAAAAATGAATGCAAGCCGCGAAAAAAAATTGTGACGTTTATAGACCTAATGCAGTGTCAGTAAGAGTAGCACAAATTTCGTTTAAGCGTTTTCAATTAAAGTAAAACAAATGAAAAATAGCTGGAAAAATAGCAAAAAAGGAAAGGAGCAATAATAATCACATAGTTTGAGTGCATAAAAGTTAACTCTGTATAAAAATTTAAATATTTGTTAACATACAGCTAAACTGAACATAAAAATTATATAGCCGGGAAGATCGAGAAGTCAGCTTTGTGTGGTGTTATTATCCAGTGTGTGCATCAAGTGTATGTGATATTATCAATCACATACTATATTTGTCACAGTGTATTATCACAACATAGTGTGGGTAGGACTGTTATTCCTGCATACCTAAGTTGTATTTACTGAAGTCTGTGTTTCATTCATCGCAAACCTTCTAAATATGAAAGCAAAGATGTCAACTCGGTCAAGTGACGGCTGCAATATCTGTAAAAATCAACTTAGCCCTAAAAAACAGATGAAATGTGCTAGGTGTAGAAAGGCTTTTCATTACTCATGTGCAGGCATATCGGACAATCAAGTAATTAATATGGGAATTATAGCAAAGGGAAACTGGAAGTGTTCCGAATGCGTGTTGCTGGATCCAAGATCACTAAGAAACACTCCATCTCCAATCAGCACCG
Source organism: Molanna angustata (assembly GCA_963576475.1). Classification (NCBI taxonomy): domain Eukaryota; kingdom Metazoa; phylum Arthropoda; class Insecta; order Trichoptera; family Molannidae; genus Molanna; species Molanna angustata. The sequence continues at coordinate 14,483,493 of OY754983.1, forward strand.
GGTCAACCTTCTCCACAGTGACACCAAACGGCAATACTATAAAATTGAAGGATGCGACGCCACCAGTAGATCAGAGTAGCACAGATACTTCACTGGCTTTGACGAATCAAGTGAAAAAATTTTTGATTGAAAAATTTGAAGAAGTGAGAAGTAATGCAGCTTTAACTGGCGTGGACGCATCTAACGCCATTGAGGTTCGGCTTGCAGAGATATCTTCTATGATTGAGGAGCTGCGGAGAGAGAACGGCCAATTAAGAGAGCGCGTGATTTCTCTTGAGACTCAGGATGACTCAGACAAGTTGCGAGAGGAGGTTAAATCACTAAAGGATCACAACAGAATCTTAGAAGACTCAATGAATATCAAGGAACAGTCAAGTAGATCCTATAATCTAGAATTGAAAGGTGTAAACCAGCATACGGGCGAGTCACTACTTCAGATCTTTACATCAATAACCCGAATAGTTGGTGTCGAAATAGATCCAGGGGACGTGGACTACATAGTGCGTACCAGATCATTTAATACAAATGTCCCTAAGCCCATCGTTATTAAATTTCTTCGCAAATTGACAAGGGACACCCTTCTAGCAGCAGTGAGACAGAAGAAGAAGACGATTACTACTGCAGATCTTAATATTGAAGGCACAACCAGATCCATAACTATCAATGAACATCTCACGTTACGAAATAAAAAAATACTTTATGAAAGTAAGCTACTTGCTAAAGAAAGAGGTTTCAAATATATTTGGGTTAGAAATGGTAGAGTTTTTTTACGAAGAAACGATACATCCCCCAAGATATGGATCTCGGGGTTGGCAGATTTGGAAAAAATGAAATGCTCAAACGAACTACCATATGTGGAGACCTTGTCTTTGGAGGAATCACCAGCCTAGACATATCTAAATCACTTGTTTATTCTAAATTCTTTAATATTATTTGTATAGGTAAGCATTGCATTAATTTAAATTCATTTATTCTCCCCAGACCTCCCCTATCATCCCAATCATCCTTTCCCATAGTTGTCGCGCTATTGAGGGCAGTCCAGTGTACTCGTGTGTCTTGCCTTAAATTTCAAAAAATAAAATGAATACCTTAAACATTTTTTATGAGAATGTTCGAGGGCTGCGCACAAAAACAAATGAATGTCTACTTAATTGTTTAGAGAATGACTATGATGTAATTTGCCTCACTGAAACATGGCTAAACAATAAAATATTTTGCTCTGAACTGATTGATGATAGATATGATGTTTATAGGAGAGATAGGAATGAAGCATTGTCCAGTGTGGGAGGTGGAGTGTTAATTGCAGTAAGGTCTGGTCTTAATGCGGTGCATAGGTCAACATGGACATCGACCGCCGAAGATATGTGGATATCGATCCCCATTAATAAAGTAAGGAGTGTCCATGTGGGATGTGCATATATTGCTCCAGGCCCAAATCACACTAAGAATATTGAGTCTCACCTGAGTATGGCGCAGGAAATCTGTGATAGTTTCAGTGACGATATTATTGTTTTGACTGGGGACTATAATCTACCGCAGATTGAGTGGACTCTGAGTTCTAGTACGGGGCTAGTGATTGGCCAACATGACAGTGGCAGGGCATACTCATCTTTTATTGATTTCCTGGCCTTTACTGGCATGACTCAATTTTCAAATGTCAAAAACACTTTCAATAGAATACTTGATCTGATCATTTCAAATCATGATTGCTCGGTGGGTGTTTCGGAGTCACCATTGGTAGACCCCGATGCTCATCACGTACCTCTCCTAGTCGAATTGAATACTTCTCAAATTAAACAACACGTAATAAAAAACAATCAAAAAGAAATTATTCTTTACAATAAAGCTGATTATGCGAGGGTGAGAAATGAACTTTCTAAATTCGACTGGGAGCAGGAACTCGCAGACCCTAGTAATGATAATTATGTTGAAAGATTTTATAACATATTAGATAATGTTATACGTGAGGTCATACCTATAAAAAAAATTAGAATTGGACAATCGTATCCCATATGGTACTCGTCTGCATTAATTAAAGTAATAAAAGAAAAGAGTATATATCATAAAAGGTGGAAGAATTACAATAATCCACTGGATTATCAATCTTTTTCATTATTACGACGTAGACAAAAAATATTGCTTCGCGAATGTTACGACACATACATAAAAAATATTGAAAATAACATTAAGTGTGACCCAAAACACTTGTTTAAATTTTTGAATTCACAACGTAATTCTAAGGGTGTGCCCAAGTGCATGACCTACAAGGGCAAATCAATCACTGACGCAAAATCTATTTGCAATAATTTTAATATTTTTTTCACATCGGTTCACGCTAAAAACCTTAACACAGGTGTAACGCAATTCTACGATTTGGCGGACCGTTGCCTTCATCAGGATGCTAACACAATTTTGATCAATAACATTGAGATATCCAGTACAATTGTAGAGAAATATCTAAGGTTGGTTAATGTCAATAAGGGATGTGGGCTGGATCGAATTCCTGGGGTTTTTTTGAAGAATTGCTCTCGTGAGTTGTCTATACCGCTATCTATTATTTATAAACGATCTCTGAAAAATGGCTGTTTCCCAAAAGCTTGGAAACAAATGATAATAAGTCCAATATTCAAAAAGGGTGACAAACATGAAATAGAAAATTATCGGCCCATCTCAAAACTTTCCATCATGAGTAAAATATTTGAAAAAATAGTGATAGACCAAATAAGTCCAATAATTAATACCAGGTTGATTGACAGCCAGCATGGCTTTCGCGTTAAAAGGTCAGTAGAATCAAACTTATTAGAGTTCACATGCTACCTATCAAAAAAAATGGAGGGGGGCGGACAAATTGATGCAATTTACAGCGATTTCACTAAGGCGTTTGATAAGATTAATCATACTATTCTACTGCGGAAGGCTTGGTATATGGGTATCCGGGGAGACTTGTTTAGGTGGTTTGAATCTTACATTACCAATAGATCTCAGGCTGTACTGTTGCACGGATATACATCGGATTTTAGGCCTATTTACTCAGGTGTACCCCAGGGATCCCATTTAGGACCCCTGCTCTTTCTGATATACATCAACGACATTAGAGACTGTTTACGATACTCAAAAATATTGCTTTTTGCGGATGACGCTAAAATATATAAAACGATTACAAGCTTGCAAGACTGTTTGGAACTCCAATCCGACCTCGATAGAATTCACAATTATTGCATTAACAACCAGTTATTCTTGAATACAGAAAAATGTAATGTAATCACTTTTACCAGAAAAATCAACAAAATAATTTATACATACTCTATAAATGGTGAACAATTAGAATATAAAAAGGAGATAAGAGACTTGGGAATCATATTGGATGAAAAATTGAGTTATGTCCAGCATTTTGAGAGTGTGTGTAAGCGAGGATTCAACATGCTCGGTCTCATATTAAGAAGCACCAAATCATTCAAAAATCCCATGTCCTTGGTGGTGTTGTTTAACTCCTTGGTTAGAAGCGTGCTTGAGTTTGGAGCTGTCATATGGAGTCCTAATTACATAACCCACATTGAGGCACTCGAAAAACCCCAAAAAAAATTAATTAAACAGCTGAATTTTAGGAATAGAATCCATTTGGAAAACTACAGAATTAGCCTTCAACACTACAAACTGAAATCATTGGAGTCTAGAAGACTTGTGGCTGACTTATGTTACTTGCACAAGATAGTTAATGGTGGAGTAGATAGTCCGAGTATATTGCAGCTGCTTCCCTTTCATTGCCCTCGGAGAATAGTCAGGAACCCATCTTTATTTTACATTGACACACCTAGGACTAATTACTCACGCAATTCATTTGTTAATAGAGCATGTTATTGTTACAATAAAAACTGTATGAGTGACCCTAGGCTTGATATTTTTACGTCTAGTCTCTATACATTCAGAAAATGTTTGATGGAGATGGTTAAATTTTAATTGTATTTTGGGTATGCCTGCGCTGGGACTGATCTTTCGACTGACCCGACAACTTGTTTTTCCAAAAGGGAGCTAATCCCTTCCTCTCCTCCTCCTTTTCCCCTCCTTGACCCTTCCCTAAATCCCAAACCCTCTTGCAATGCTATATGTAGGTTCAATAGTTTTTAATTTATTCAAACTTTTTATTCATAATACTAAATAAGAACATTGTAATTGGCGTTATGAAAATTTGTAATTTTTATACTATTTTTATATAAAACTCAAAGCTGTAATGTTCATTCAAATAATAAAATAAAAAATAAATAAATAAAAGTACCATTTTATAT